>ML778943.1:507616-518250 GCA_009831015.1 Picea engelmannii
AATAAGAAATTAAAATCTATTCAATATTCAATACCATATACCCAACATCTCCACTTTTAACTAGGTATTATGCACAAAGAGTGTTATTCATTTAGGAAGTTATGTACAAAGTTATTTAGGAAGTAATGTACAAAGTTATTAGCCAGCCAGGCATGGTATTGAACCTAATCAATTAGGGTTGATAACAAAGGTGGGCTAACTATTTTAGCCAATGTATATTACAATGCCAAGCTTATAGGAGGTGAAGTGTGAAATCTTAGCATTTTCTAATACTTCATAAAAAGCAATAGCTTTACAAAATCGTATCATGTTTTGAGAATCTACAAATGTTGAAAATGAAAGAGGGAAGGAACATATGCTACGTGTCAGAATAAGGGAAATTTTATATTCATGAGAATGCACTCGATCTTTTGAATACTCTTTCCACCTCTATGTTATGTAATTTTTTTCGTGTATCATCGTATATATCTACTTTGGAATTAGGGTAAGAGTAACCAATTTGATAGTATGGAGTGCATAAAACATAAGGAATTCAACACTTCTATTTCTTTTTCATCATGTTTCATTTGGGTGAACAATTTGAATATATAGTACATATTCATTGATTTTTTTTATGAAATTGCAAACAGATATAGATATATTGCTACATATTCTAAATATCTATTTTTTTAAGGAGATATTATTGTTTATTTTTTAAATTTTTTGTTGTCATTTATATCCTTAAAATATATATATGTGCATGTGTGTGTGTTTTTATTGTTTCTCCCATAATGTTTTACTAAGTCAACTATGTAATCTACCTAGTCTCCAAGTGAGTCACATTACTTCAAAAATGACTTACCATATATTGTAACATACCTTCTTGCTAAGAACAACATTCAAAACGCCCTATATATATAAAATAAACCATCCCTTTCTGGCGCACTGAGCAAACTTATTCTTTGAGGACACTTTCTCGCAAGTGATCCATATTATTATGCTATTAAAACCTTTGACTTTGATTATGATGCATTATGGGTAGATGACATGTTGTCTTACTACATTAACATAGACAGGTGCTATTGACTCAGTTTTACCGACTGTGCATGGTTTTGGACCTTGAGGATGCAGAGGCATCGATGGAACCCCTTGGACTTTGGATCGAGTGAGGGAGTGTGCCATTGGGGTTTGATTGTTTTACTGTGATATTAGTGCATCTGACTAGATAATATAATATGGATATGTTCTGACATGATTGTTGATGATGCAGACCGACGATAGCTTGCCGACCAAACTCACATATGGAGTAAAGGGGTCACACACGACTACCAGAGGTGTTGAGGGAGAGGTGTGGATGACAGTCCTACCACAACCTACTAGCACTTCCACCATGGCTCGAATTGTAGGTTAACGATTACCTAGTTCGAGAGAACCCATGATGTCATGAAGACAGACTGCGATAGTCACTCACGATGATTCTAAAGGGCGCGTAATAAGGCAGGGGCCTTATTCCTTAGAATCCCTTAGTCTCCCACAAGTTCACCTGGCTGAGTGTTGACTCCAGGGGTTATTGATGTCTACCAAATCAGTCAAGAGGTGAGTGGCACCCTTGGAGCACTTGGTGCATCCTGAAGGGAACATTGTGCAAAGGAATAAATGAGGTGAGTGGCACCCTTGGAGCACCTAGTGTGTCCTAAAGGGCACGTCACGTTGATGGTGATAGAGGGATGAACCTAGATGTCCCTAAAACAAGTAACATGTTAAGAAATTTTAAAACATCTTCCCTAATTAAATGTCACCCAGTACGAAATTTAAGGCCTAAGTCTAAAATAACACTACGGGTAAAATTTTATCTACCTATATATATATATATAATAAATAAATAAATAGATAGATAAAATAAAATAAAAAAATTTATTTAAAATAAAAACCACTTAAATAATAATCATGATCTTCATAAAATTTTGTAACATGAAGGGAGTAAGAAATTAAATTATTCATAGGAAATAAAATTTGTGGATATAAAATGTAAAGAGGGAATTAATTATTGTTTCTTTTGAAAATTTAAAAAGATGCTAAATTAATGATAAGAGGGAAAAGGGGTTAAATTCCACACCTGCATTTTTGAGTTCTAAGTAAAAGGGGAAAGAGGGAAAATATAAAAATAAGGAAACTAGGGAAAGGAGGTAACATAAAAAGAAAAAAGGGGAACTTTAGGGAAAAAGTGGGAAGTCAACTTAGTAAAGAATCTACGTTTAAGAGCTTTCTAATTTTAAACTGAATTAGCAATTTCATAATAGGGAAAGCCTTTAAAACCTGTAAGGGAATCTAGGGACCCTATGAGTGATTCTAGGAGTAACTCTAGGTGGGTGAGAGAAATAAAGATAATTACTTAATTAAAGAAATTGATTATGGAGGAATGTAACGGATGGGGGACACTTGTACGGAGAGGAAATGTTAGAAATTTATTTTAAAAAAACTTTATTTAAATGAGATTTTAGGAAAGAAAGGAGGTTCGAAATTCTATAAAATAAAGGAAGGAGAAGGATGAAGGATCATATTTTGTTTTTGTAACGTTACACTATAGAAATATCGACTTGAATGATTTACTTGTGAGGAGTTGGGATACCCATCTCGGAGAGGAGTGGTAGCTCGACCTTGCAAGGCAAGCTGGGAGCTAGATGAAATCTCTGGATAGTGTGTGTGTGGCCCCTTTGTGGCTCAGGGGGTTAAGGGGGAAGAAGAGTACACCTAGCATTGGCTGGGATGTACCGGTAAAGTCTCGACGGTCGGCGAGCGGGAATTGCACGGAGCGCGGGACATCATTCGAAGCAGGCGATCAGGCAATGGTACGCTCTTTTATTTTGTAGAAGTAGAATGCATTAGGACTTATGCTTGGATCTGCATATTGATTTGTAAATGGATTGGTTGGTTGATTTATTTCTTGTGGCCTTCATCCCCACCTGACTCAACAGCCCTGTGGTTGACTGTGGCCCATGCGATTGTTGCTTTTCGTTCCTAGCTCTCTAGTCCTCATATGAGAAGTCGTCGAGAATCCTGATCTATGATCATCTCCTTAGCTTTAAAAGACCTATGGATCTCAACACCCTGCATTTCTGTGCAAGGATGGTGATGCGAAGGTGAACCTTTAGCCATCTCCCTTTGTTGTTGTCCTTTCTTGATTGTTCACTGCGCCTTCCAGAACGAGCCCTGCTTCTGGTTTATCTTGCTTCCTTGTTGTTTATTTTTCTGCGCCTGGACTGATAGAATTCCTATGATTCCCTTCGATGAATTATCCTTATGGCCAGGCGTTCTCTTACTGATGTCAACATCCTTAAATTGGTATCCCAAGATGTGAAGAGCATTTTACTTCTATCTGCGTTTGTTTCATGTAGATTGACTTGCTTTTATTATTTTGTGTTGTCGTTATGTAATGGAGGTAAAAACTTTACCTCTGCGATGGTAAATAATAATAGATGTAAAAATTTATATAAATTACCTCTATTGTTTTAATTAGATAATGGATGAAAAGGGAATTACTTTTGCGTTGTCATTATGTAATGGAGGTAAAAAACTTACCTCTGCGATGGAAATTTTGTTACAGGTGTAAAAATATATGTATAACTATGTTATTTTAATTAGTTAGTGGATGAAAAAGGTTTTATCTTTCATGTTGGTCATTGTGTAATCATTGTAAGAACTTACCTCAGCAATAGTAACATGTAACACATGTAAAGTGTTGCATATGCGCCAGGATGAATGAGGATATTGTGTTATCTAGAGATGGATCTATCTTAACCTGAGTTAATACGTATTCACAGTGAGGAATGCATTTTATCCTGATCAGAGTGGCCTTGTGGTACTCTGTGTTCTGACCCTATGCTTCTTAAACTCAAACATTGCAACAATTTACTAGAAATCCCGATCTTGTATTAATGGATAGCATTGGATTGTGGAATGCGATTTAGAAAGGCTTTTTGGGCTGTAATTTTTCTTTATATACAGTTCTGAGTGGTTGTTCAAAAGCCCGCACTTTCCCTTCGAAAGGTTGGTTGTTGCCAATTGATTTCCCACAATTTATTTTACCTTTAATGCTGATGGAGATGATAAATGCCCTCGTTGTACTGTTAATCAGATGACTCGGTTGTGCATTAATTAACCACAATGTGCCTTGGTTAATGTGACCGAAATTTCTTTAAATGACCAATTCTTTTTCTTCTCTATTTTGACAGAGTTAGTGGCTACATTTTTCTTTCCTGGTTGACTGTCGTATATTTTTCCCCTTTGCAAAAATGATGGACACATCTACTTAAGGTATCGACAACGATCTATGACCGTTGTGCTACCTTGATGTACCTGTTGCAACTCCAACAATATGATGGTATTATTGGATGATACGAGAATTAACGGTCTAGGGCGTGACTGCAAGTGAGTTTTGTGGCAAGCTTTATGGCAATCTTATGGTAGCATTAATTATGGAAGAAAATTTTGGCAATTTTAGATTGAACATTAATGCCTTATCTACCCTGCGAGCAAGACATGTTAGAAGTATTTGAGCGTAGGGGCTCATTATCTTTTAAGATCCCTTCTCTCTAGTTGGATGGACCTCTGATTTTAATTCCTTTAGATTTCAGTTCAATCGCCTTCCAGTTAAATTTTTATATTCAACCTCCTTTGCATTTTCCAGATTTAATCTAGTTAAGTTATCCTAAAGGCGAGCCTGTTCCAGCTGTGTATTAGGGCTTAAAGGAATCAAATGGATTTATGATGATACAAGAAACTCTACCTCAGAATGAATTTAGTTATTTGTTTTCTAGTTTAGAATCTAATTATGTCGCTATTATGATAATTGAATTGCAAACTCAGGCGCAATTACAACTTGAAAACAATTCAATGGAAATGTTATTTGGTTTTATTTATTATATTACGATCCTAGAATTCTGAATTTTAACTTCAATGGTGCTTAGAATTGAGAATATAATTTAGTTAAAATTTTATACAGTTTAGAATTCATGTTAGTTTAACACCTTTTTAAATTACATGAGTAAAGGGATTGTATGTCTGAACTTGGTTGATTTTGATTTGTTTATTTTAAATTTTATGGATAAAGGGATTGATTTTAAATTATATTTGTAAAGGGGTTGACTATTGGATTATAATTGAACAGGGATTGGTTATTAAGTCGTGTCTTTCATCTGGTTGAACACGAGAGTTATGATTGGATAATGAGCTTGGTGAAATTATCTAAGTTAGCGCAACCAACAACAATTTATTTATGAGAATTTAAATTACATCTTACCTCCTCTTAGAGCATTTGATTGAACACTAGATCTATTAGAACTTACACCTATATTATTCTATAAAACATGTAATATAATGGGAGCCTTAAGAAAATAAATGCACAAAGGAATTCATGATTATTAATGATTCCCTTAGTGATCTAAGGTATTGAGTAATAGGTATCTTTATAATAATGACTTAGATAAGTATTTCATTTAATGATTTCACATTTATTGAATTTAATTTATTCATTCAAGAGAGTTTACAGTGTGATTGGCGCACACTTAATAATTAAGAATTGGGTATGTTACGCCACCCAAGGAAAAAGTAGTAGATGTTTGCTTGTTGAAGAGGCTAATTTTTCTTACCTCTTGTAAGGTCCTTATATTTATTCAAGTTAGGGTGAAACATTTATTATTTCGTTTATCTTGCACCCTAAATTAATGTGGAATTACGATTTATTGAGGTATTCTAACCTTTTACTCATTTATAACCAAATCGATTACTCTCGTGCCTTTAGAAGAATGTTGACATGTGAATGAATCAGTTAATAAAATCAATTGCATGCACTGACTTATAAAGCAATGTATGATGGTAGATAGTGGGATTCTCGCATGTATGGGAATTAATGTCATGATGATAGTCTTAGATAATAACCTTCTTGTGGAATGGAATTTCAATGTACTGCGTGATGGTTCTAGTTGGTTCTAGCCATTTTTATTCTTGTCAATTGAGTTTGTACATTTCTTCCAGGTGAATGATGTGCTTCTATGTTTGGTCATCATATTGTTGTGGCGTGAGTTTCGTGCGCCTTGTTAGTCATCTTGTTGTGTTGATGAGTATAATGACATCGTTTCCTTCACACAAAAAAAAAAAAAAAAAANATTGCACTTGTTATGGGAGGCTTGTTGTCATGACCCTCCGGAAGATTCGTTACATATGGTATCAGAGCAGGTTCAACCTACGACTTGGGATCGCTACGAATTTCGTTGATGTGAATGATTGATTATACTGTTGTTGATCGAGTTGACTTGTGTGCGTGCAGGTAATCATGGTTAGAGGACGTCGCGGAGGCAGGTGACGAGGTGCTAGGGGAAGAGGTGTGACGCCTCCAGTAGCATCCACATTTGAGGGGTCTAACCCCTAGAGAGATGAGCAGGTTCTCAGATAGGAGTAGATAGCAGTTTGTTATGTAGTCGGAATGATGAGATCTTTTCAATGCATGTCTGAGGCACTGATCAGCCGTTTGCATAGAAATGAGGCCAAGGCACCAACACCCACTGAGGTTCCACTGCATGCTCTGGTCGGTACAGGTAGCGTTCACCGTGAACTCGAGAAGGTCAAATTTCCAGAGTTCTTTGGTGCCCCGGACAGTGCATTCGTCAAGGCATGGTTGGAGAACATGGTGATGTGCTTCGTACTTCGCGATTATACCTCGAACATGAAGGTCTTCATGGCGGTCCTTCAATTGAAGGGGAGCACTCTTATATGGTGGAAGATGATCCTACCGCAGCTGAACATGGTCTTCGAAGATGTGTCATGGGAACTGTTCGAGGAACGGTTCTAAGAGAGGTACCTTTTAGAGGAGTTCATTGAGAATTAGTTCAATGAGTTCAATGCCTTACGATAGGGAGGCCGTACAGTTCCCGAGTACGAGGCTTGTTTTATGGAGCTTCTCCGGTAATCTTTGCACCTTAACACTAAGAAACTTAAGGTCAATAGGTTTGTGATCGGCCTTAATGGTAGCCTGCATGCAAAGGTTAGGATTTTGATGCCTCAGACCTTGCATGATGTTGTCTAGAAGGCCCTCTTAGCAGAGGAGGATCTTATCAGTGGGGGTCAGACCAGGACTATAGTGAGACCAGCAAGGCAGGTTTCATTAGGAGCATAACAACATCAGACACCAGCCAGACATACAGCGAGATATCGTGGCTTCCAGAGGGGATCCACTTTCACTACACCCTGACGACTGAAGCCTCAGTAGAGAACACCTTATCGGGGACCACAGCATCAGAAACAGTGTCTCTTGCATCAGCAGCAGTGTTGCTTACAGTAGCAACAGTTTAGATCTGTTTAGCATAACAGACCAGGGCTCCAGGCCGATGGGCTGTCATTTTCTACTTTGAGTACTAGGACTACTGGGCCGAAGAAGGGGTGTTAGACGTGTGGGGAGACACACTACCAATGTGACTACCCAGTGGAGAGGACCAGAGCATCCGGATCAGCCGGACCAACTACCGTTGGAGATATGGGCAAGGTCCATCAGATTCATGCAACAGTGAATAACCGCCAAGCAGAACACTAGTCGACTGTTCTTGAGATGACAGGTACCGTCACTGAATAGACCCTTAGTATATTGATAGATCCCGGTGCCACCTAGAGTTTCATTTCTGGTGCAGTGCTAAAAAGGATTAAGGTAAAGGCAGTCAAACAGGATGAGTTTAGTTTCATGGAGTTTGCTTCGGGAGCCAAACAAAAGGTTGGAGGAAAGGTTACGGGATGTATCCTTAACCTAGGAGAGTTTGTCACAAGGGTCAAGTTGTACGTCACGGTCCTAGGATCTTATGATGTCATGATTGGTATGGACTGGTTGGAATCGCATGAGGCGATACTCAACTGTAAGAAAAAACGGTTGAGCTTGGTCGATGACAAGGGACAAAGACGTGTGATTGTAGGACAGAACCAGGGAGTTTCCCTGAGGTTCATCTCTTCCTTGCAACTTTGGAAGAGCATGCGCAAGGGGTGCAAGCTTTATGGGATCCTTGCGTTAAACGAGAAGGGAGTAGCAGAAGGTCTAGAAAACCTTTTAGTGATGAGATAGTTTGCAGACGTCTTTCCGGAGGAATTACCTTGGATGTCACCGGAGAGGGAATTGGAGTTTATCATAGACATAAAAACAAGGACTAAACCGATAGCAAGAACACGTTATCAGATGTCGGCTCCAGAGTTACAAGAGTTGAAAATGCAACTAAAGGAGTTGTTGGACTTGGGTCTCATGCGTCCTAGTGTGTCACCGTGGGGTACACCTGTTATTTTGATATGAAAGAAGGATAGATCATGGAGGATTTGCATTGAATACCGTCAACTCAACAAGGCCACAATCAAGAATCAATATCCATTGCCGAGAATTGATGATCTGTTCGATCAAATGAAGGGTGGGACGGTGTTCTCCTAGATCGATTTGTGATCAGGGTATCATCTGTTGCGGATCAAGGAGGATGACGTCCCTAAGACCTCCTTTAAGATGAGGTTTGGACATTATGATTTTTCTTTTTTACCATTTCCACTGACAAACGCCCCAGGGGTATTTATGAGTTTGATGAACGTGGTGTTTCATGAGTACTTGGACAGATTCGCCCAAGTGTTCATTGACGATATTTTGATCTACTCTCAGATAATGGAGGAGCATGACGAGCACTTGCGCATGGTACTCTAGTGTCTACAAGAGAACAAATTGTATGGGAATTTGTCCAAATGCTCTTTTTATCAATCGAAGATTCACTACATAGGGCATGTCATCTCTGGCGAAGGCATCGTTGTGGATCTAGCCAAGGTCGAGGCTATTATGGAATGTAATGCGCCTATGAATGTCCCGGAAGTGCGTAGCTTCATGGGTTTAGCAGGATACTATTGACGGTTCATCGAGGGATTTTCAAAGATAGCAAATCCAATCACATAGTTGCAGAGGAAGAAAAAGAAGTTTGTTTGGACCGAGAAATGCGTGGAAGTGTTTCAGAGGCTCAAGGAATTGTTGACAACTACACCGATACTAAAGGTCCCTGACATGGACATGGACTTCTTGGTATGCACTGACGCATCCAAGGAAGGCTTAGGCATAGTCTTGATGCAAGATGGACGAGTGATTTCTTACATTTTGAGGAAATTGAGAAGGTATGAGGAGAACTACGTGACGCACAATTTGGAGTTATTAGCCATTGTATATGCCTTGAAGTTTTGGAGACACTACCTTGTTGGATGAAAATTTGGACTGAAGACTGACCATTGTAGACTACAACACATATTTACGCAAAGTGACTCGAACGCACGACAACAACATTGGTCAAAATTGCTTAGTGAGTATGACTTCGAGATTACTTGCATAAAAGGAATAGTGAACTGAGTGGCGGATGCATTGAGTCAGAGACCATGCATATTTTTGGTGCATTAATGGTATATTATATATATTCATTATGTTTTTATGAAATTGCAAAAAGATATAGATATATTGCTACATATTCTAAATATTTGTTTTTTAAGGAAATATTATTGTTTTTTTTTAAATATTTTTTTTTGCACATATATCATTAAAATATATATATAAATGGTTATTGCTCCTCTCATAATGTTTTAATAAGTCAACTATGTACCCATCCTCCATGTGGGCCACTTTACTAAAAAATGACTTACCAAATTGTAATATACCTTCCTACTAAAAATGACATTTAAAACACCCCATACATATAAAATAAACCAAGGGGAACTAGGCCCATACTTTAACATGCATCTAACAACACATTTAAAACCCCATAAAATGTAATTGTTCAAGCAACACAAAACATTCATATATTCATTTACATAGTGGAATTAACATAATAAACATAACAAAAAATGTATTCATTCATAAAACAACCAACTCTCTGCATACGAAAGACGTTCCTCCAAAGAGTAGGCTTGTTGTTCATTTTTTATCAACAAAAAACCACCCTGCGCTAAGGCTATGAGTCCATAAGGAGATATGTCTCTCTTGGTTGTCCACTCTTCATAATCGGTAACCCAAATCCCATGCTCTACTCTAACAACAGTGTGAGTCCACCAATTATCTTTCCCACAACCTATAAAACCCAAGGAATGTACCCCCTTCTCTGTCATGCAGCCCCTCCAGTTGTACCATTCTTTCATCAGGACTCTAGTGCACTTGGCTGGAAAGGAATCTCACAACTAAAGAGTCCATGAACTCTCAGTTGCTCCTAGAGTATTCACAACAACCTTCACAAAACACTTGTAACATAATCCATTAAAATAATAATAAAAAATTTAAATAATAACAAAAAATTAATAATAAAACAATAAAATAATATATATATATATATATATATATATATATAACCATTTAACTATCCATCTATCAAAACCCTCCCTTAATAGATGAGGAGTTAAATGAATCTTATATATATTTAAATCATCAAATCAAAAACTTCATTCTTAATAATAATTTAAAATTAATTTTTATATTATAATAATTGAAAATTAATTATTTTAAAATATTTATAAACATTATTTAACAAATAATTAAATAAATTTTTAAATAATAAAATTAAAAAAAAATTACACATCCAAATTAAAATTAATGTTTATCAAATATTACATAAAATATC
>ML778944.1:24908-45400 GCA_009831015.1 Picea engelmannii
GATTTCTTTATTAATGTGTTGATCAGTATTTTTGGTCAGTTTAGTGTTTTTCATTTTAGTTACTCTTAGGATTTTTCTTACACGTATTCTTGCTTATTTCCTTTACTTACTATTTTCCCATACAATAAATTCCAAGAACTTAGGCATTTTTTTTAATAATGTGGAGTGGGCTAGCACGAATCTAAAATACACATGTTTGTAATCCTTTAGCACCGTAATTTCACATTCTTGTTATTGACTTTTTCTCATCTTTAACCTCTGACTACCTTTTGTTTCACTTCCATATTTTGTACTTAGTCGCTTTTTGAAATTGTGGATGCGGATCTGCATAACAACTATCAAATATTTTTTTAATCACCCAAGTCTGCATTCCCCCACTTACCAAAACACTTTAATTTGTTTATTTTTTCTCTTTCTTTTGGTACTTAGTCAAATTCAAGCAATGTGTATGTAGAGATACATACCATCCCTCAATTATTTCCTAAGTTTCCACCTCCACAAGTCTGTAGATCTGCATTCACTTTCCACTTTTCATTTTCATCGGTGGAAATAAACACATCAGAAGTCCTGTAAATTCCCCGTGCAATGGACATGGATGAGCTCATTGAAGAAAATTCATGGTTTGCACAAAGGTTGTTAGAGAAAATAGAAATACTTGATGCTATGATGACCGAGGATCCTGAAATATTTGAAGAGGAATTTGTCACTTTGCACCATGCAACATACAATCGTGAAACCAAAAAACTATTGTTAGAAAAATTTAATACCAAGAATAAGAAATCATCAGAACAATGGAAATATTAGATTGACTTGGATGGAGTAGCACCATCTAAAATTGCATACTTTAATTGAGCTACTAGATATGCATTAAGACAATCAATTGACAAAATGGAAAGAAAGAATTTGGAATTAAAGAAAAGGGTAAAAGAATTAGAAGTCGTGTTGGTACCAGGACCATTGTTTCTAGAACCTTTGAGTTATATTCAATCTATACTTGAATTGGAGGAGATCCCCAAAATTAGTACGAAATACAACGGCTCCTCAAGTTTATTGTTGGCTATAAGAAAATATGTTGGTGATGCCATACAAAAAATGGTTGATATAATTCAAGAAATTTGTGATCCGGATTATTTTTGGCACGAAATGAGAGCAGAGATATAATAAATAAATGTATAGAGATATTTCAGATATCCAATAATATAACATAAATGTATTAGAGATGCAACCATAAACACAGAGATACAGTAATACACAATTTTCTATTAATGAGCGAAAATGTACAAAGACTGTAAAATACAGAGTGAAAGACTCACTAGAATGGTGGCAACTTATCTCTGAGAAGAGATGTGTCCGCTACTTGTATTTGCAAGAATATGATTTTACAATGAGGATCCAAAGGCCTTTTTATCATAAATAAAATCCAAAACCCTAACCCTGAAATATGAAAAGCCAATAGTTTTGTGGAACCCGTTTTGGGTAGTTTGGTGTATCAACTTCCTGGGGGCGTAACTTTGGCATACAATCTCTATTTGGGGCGCATGATAGCTTGTTGGAAATGTATCTTCGAGGATATTCATTTAAAGGATCAATCAGAGCCTTTGAATATCATTGAGAAGCTCCATCCAAAAAAACCTTCATTTAGGCCAACAAAATGGCCCCGAAAGTTAAAAACTGCTAAAAATAGTAAATTACCAAAATTGCTAGAAAAATGTTTTGAGCCAGTTGGAAAAGGTGGGTGGCCACTGATATCCACCTGGATCAATCCTCCCTCCTTAGGAAGCAATGGTCTCCATTGCATTGAGTGCCCAGAGGAGAGGGAAAAGCATTTTTTGAATATGCATCTTGATGAGTTGCTTGCCTTGTTGGAGAATTTGCGTTGCTTAGCTTGTTGAAGGTTGTCATGAACATGTGGCTGGAAGGGTTGGCCCTTTTTAACAAGTTTGGCTACATGATATTCTTGTGTGAAGAAATAATCTTTACACTTTTTTGCAATATTTTCGACCTTCTTCTGTTGGATAGAAGGTGCTTGGGCTGAGGCTGTAGTGGTTGCATTATTCTTTTGTTCACCTTTTGAATAGATTGTGAAGAAGATGAATTTTGTAGTATGAAATACTACCTTGCAGCACTGTTTATGTGGAACATTAGTCAAAACTACCTCTGGTATTCTGTAGAGATGATCCCCCAGATAAACAATGACACTGCAAGGTCGAGACTCATAAATAGCATGGTGCTTCCACATATATGGTTGGCCCAAGAGAACATCACAAACATCCAGTTGGGAAAAATCACATAATACCTCATCCTTGAAGGGTTGGATGTCATATGACAATCAACACTGTTGGATGACACAGAGATCTCATCCCTGGGGAAGCCACCTGATGTTGTATGGTTGCGGGTTTGGTGTTGCTGACAATCCCAATTGTTTGAAGACCTCTGTTGAGATGAGGTTCTTCTGGATTCCGCTATCAACAATAAAATGTAGTGAGGTCCCCTTCACCCACATATAAAAATACCAAGTGGGCTCAGCCCCATATATTCTAGACTCCTCTATGGAACTTTGCTCCCATTAAGTTGCCCACCAATTTTTGACATGGGGGATATATCTAAGGAGTGAAAAGGTGAACTTTTCCCTACGGAAAAATTATGAACATAGAAATAACCTTCTAACATATTTAATCATTTGTCTAAGGCATCTACATCTATCTGACCTTCAAATACAGGAATATCAAAATTAACATGTACCTTGAAAGGAGAGGTGTTTCCAAAGTGGTTTTCGAATGAATATGTGTATGTTGCTATTGAAAGGCATTGAAGGATGTGGGAAAAATTCTCCATCATTTCGTCCCTCTGTCACGTAAGAGCTTGCTCAAGAAACATATTGATAGAATCATTTGCTCTATTGTTTTTCTTTTATTCTGTCATGGAGGGTTTCTTGGGTGTGAGAGAGATATTTTATTCAAGAGAGACAATCTCAAGACCCAACTTTCTATACTCGGACCTTGTCGGGGACATGCACTAAAAAAACGATCAAGAGAAGCCTGCTCTAATACCACTGATCCAGATTATTTTCGGCACGAAACAAGAGTGGAGATATAATAAATAAATGTATAGATATATTGTGGATATCCAATAATATAACATAAATGTATCAGAGATGCAACCGTAAACATAGAGATACAGTAATACACAATTTTCTATTAATGAGCGAAAATGTACAAAGAATGTAAAATACATAGTGAAAGACTCGCTAGAATGGTGGCAGCTTATCTCTGAGAAGAGATGTCTGTTTCTACTCGCATTCACAAGAAGATGATTTTACAATGAGGATACAAAGGCATTTTTATCATAAATAAGATCCAAAACTCTAACCCTGGAAGATGAAAAACCAACAATTTTGTGGACCTCGTTTTGGGTAGTTTGGTGTATCAACTTCCCGGGGCGTAACTTTTGCATACAATCTCTGTTTGGGGAACACGATAGCTCGTTGGAAAGGTATCATTGAGGAGACTCATTTACCCTAACTCAAAGAGGGAGGATCTGGCGGAGTGCGCGCAGATCATGTCTTCTGCAGAGTAGGATTTTGATGCTATGTGCCTGTAAGAAGCTTGACTGAAGATAATAAAGAAGAAGAGTTGGTGGACGTAGCCCCAGGGTGGGGGTGAACCACGTACATGTTGTGTTGCTATGCTTTGTGCAATGTGTTGATGTGTTTATGTATTTACTTGCTAAGTGATTTGATATAGATAGATAGATCTATTTATGCGTTGTGCTAATGATATTTATGGATGTTAGATCTAACCTATGTGAATTTGCTTAGTGCTTGAATATGCTAGATCTAATCTAACTCTCTATGATAAGTGCTTAGATACATCAGATATGGTTGAATAGTGTGATGCTTTGCTTTATCTGCGAAGTAGATAGTGGTCAAATATTCATGAACTGTCTGTGCTAAGTGCTTTGTTAAGTATTACAATCACATATATGTGTCCCAAATAAGGTTGCAGACACCTGAGTCCTGCAACCACCCCTGCCTCTACCTTGAGTGAGAATTCATCTGCTTCATAGGTGTTGCCTAAAGGGTCGATAGTTAAGGTTTTTTTGGTGTGTTGTTGTAGCGTTGAACCATGGGTCTGCCCCTGTGCCAACAAATGGTTCCATTGTCGAGACCTGAAACTGTGATTGATGGGAACTGAGGAAAGAAGAAGCTTTGTGCAAATATCCGATCTGAAACAGTGATAGTTGGGAACTGAGAAAGAAGAAGCTTTGTGCAAAGATCCGACCTGAAATTATGATTGCTGGGAACTGAGAAAGAAGAATCTTTGTGCAAAGATCCGATCTGAAATTGTGAAAGATCTGTGCGTAGATCTGTCGTCCTAGTGCGTAGTACTCTACTTAGTTTATGAAGTTATGTGCTAAAGAAAAGAAGTCTGATCTGAAGAAAAGAGGTAAGATCTAAATGCTCTGTGCTTTGATAAAGGTACGAATAATGAAAAGTTCTAGATCTGAAAACTTTGTGCTCTGTAGAAGTAAGATAAGTGGAATTTTTTGTTTCAACAGTATGGATCTAGGTATGTTTGATAGATTATGTCCTAGCTTGAAAACTAGGGCACTAATAGATGAAAGAAGGTTTGACATGCGTAGATCTGATAAGAATAGTGAAAGATATGTTATACCTATGGATAGAAAGAATGTTTGGACTAACAAGTGGATGCAAGATCCTAGAAAGAAATGTTTGCAGGTTAGCTACCATGATCTTAGTGCATAGTACAGGAAAGGTTGGGGATCTTTTAAAAGAAAGAGAGGATTAACCCTCTGTTACAGTTGCAGAAAACCAGGACATCTTGCTAAGGAATACCCTGGGAGAAGACCTAGTTGTCTTTGTTGTAAAGCTATGGACCATGAAGTATTGGATTTCCCTAGAATGATTGCTAAGCTTGAAGGATTGAACATGATACAATAAAACCCTAAGGCAGATCCAGAAACTACGATTATGATAGAACCCCAAAAAGAATCAAAGAAATTATTGTTATAGATAAAAGACACCCTGAATGACCACCGACATGTCAGCTTATCAGAGATATTCAAAGAAAAAGCATGCATAGAAGCAAGAATATGAGACTTTGACATTGACTGTGTTCTAGATGAGGAAACATAGGTGAATCTCATGATAGAAAGAACTTGGGAACTTTTAGGGAAGCCTGCTATGACTCCTTCATTAGGAGGAATAGGGATATTTAAAGGAAAGTTGATAGACCTATGTGGAAAGCTCACCCAAATACCTATGAATGCCAATGGGACTTCGACAGAGGAGGATTTCAAGATTATTAAATTTATTGAGAACAACGCCCCATTTACCATGTTACTAGGAAAACCTTGGATTCAAAGAGATCAGGCCAGAAGGAAGGTGGAAGAAGAAGTTTTAGAGAAGAATAAGCAAGAGTTAAAAGATTTCATAACTAGAAGGATCGCACACTTGTTTGAAGAAAAGAAGAATAGATCGAAGATATTTAACACCAGAGACCCGGATGTCGAAGTTGCAAGAACACTAGAATACCCACGGAGATTGAAGTACCTATTCCAGATAAAGAAGAAGTATCACCCTTGAATCTTAGGAAAGAATCTCGACAGAGAGAAGTAACTATGCCAAAATCAGATAAGAATCAAAATGAAAAAAGGAATACCGAGACGAACCTCACTAGAAAGAAGGCCAGAAAGCTGAGTAAGAAGAGAGCTAAGATCGAAAAGTTATAGAAGGTTCCAGAGGGAAAATTTGCAAAATTGGAGCTTCGTTGGGATAACAAAACAATGTCACATGGCACTTCGCCAGGGTGAAGAAATATAGTTGTTGGGAACAATATAACCGTTAGGCCGACCCTCTAAATGGGTAGAAAGGTATTTATGGTTCGCCACCAGACTGTTGGACCACGCTGTAATGAACAGAACAGAGTCAATGAAGGATTCTCATCCATTTCAAGAGATTCGTTGCCAAGTTATGAATTTCATTTCAGCTAGCTCCTAATCCTCATTTCATTTGTTGCCTGGGAGATCCTGGAAGGTGCGACCTTCCCAGACATAGAGACATTCAAACCGCTTGTTGGGAAGTTCGCTACAGTGGCAGTCGAATGTTGTGTTGCATACATATTACCTCCAGCTAAAGAGATCCATCGAAGCTGAGCCTTGCATGACTCTGAACACCTTACAAAGGTCCCGACCCTTGATGAAGTTCAGCGCAGATCGACACTTCATCTACATTATAGCGCGAGAAGATGAACATAAAGAGAAGCTTTGGTCATATTAAAAACTTACAGAAGAAGACCTTGAGGAGATCACTAAGGAATGGTACGTTGATCTCCTTATCCCCGCCAACCCTGCAGAGATATATGATCTTGACAGCCCAGAGGACACTCATAGAGAACAGAATACACCCAAGAAGACTGAGGAGGTCCAAAATTTAAGCAGCACCTCAGGAAAGACTGCTTCAGTGTCACCTGACCGAGGGGGTGATGATGAAGTAGAAGCTTAACAAAATCTAGGTGAAGTAACACCGCCCAGAGATGAGGTTGACCCCTTGAAGAAGAGGAAGGTTTCCCCCCCGAAACCTTCTTCCCAGAAGAAATCAAAATCCACCATGACCAAGATGCAAATTGTCCTCACCTCCGATGATTTTGACTTCATCATAGCAGCCCTGAACGATGCTTCACTGGAAATAGCAGAGAAACAAGAAGCCAAGCATGAAGCAATGTATGATAGAATTGAAGTCGAACTCCAAGGGGTACAGTAGGCCCTTCAGTCCAGTCGCGCAGTATCCACTATGCCCCTGCCATCAGGAGAACCAGAGTTGGGAGATGAGCTAGCCCAACTCCACCGACTAGCTGATACAGTTGAAGCTCACCTTCGACAAGCACAAGAAGAAATAGAGAAAGTGACCCAGGCCTTGAAGCAAATGCAAGGCATACTTGTAGAACAATGCAATGTTGCAGAATAGGGAAAGATTTCTCTCCAATCAAAGTTCGATGAAGAAAAAACACAGATGCAGCAAGGAAAAGAACAGTTGCTCGCAGAGCAACTCGAAGTGAAAGAAGCGGTCAGGAGAGCACTTCGCTCTATGACAGTATTAGAAATAAAGGTAGAGGACTGAGTCACACAACAAGTATAGCAGCTCGCAGAAGCTATCCAGTAGCTACAACAACGCATAGCATACTTAGAGCTCTGCACAGTGCCTGAGACTCTGCAGGATGTAAGGGACCAAAGAGAAGCAACTTCCCGGAGCGCAGTTGAAAGGATAAAGGCCCTTGCCATGGAATGAAAGCAACTGAGTAATCATAGTGACCAGATGTATGAGAAACTCACTGAGAACCCATAATTGCAGGCACTAGAGTCACAACTCTAGGAAGCAAAGAAACAAGCAGAGACAATACAGGCGCAGTTGAAGCCCCTGTCAGCTGTGGAAAGAATGAATCGATCCCAAGAGAAACACATCGCCCGGCAGCAGATCCACACTATCCAGAGAAAACTTGTGGAAGTAACTCAGAGGCTCCAACCTATACAAGATAAGGCTTACCAATTGTTCATAGAGGTCGAAGGCTGAGGAGAAGAACTCGAGCAGGTTGTCATTGCAGCTGAACAACACCTGGAGGGACCTGGCAATGAAGCAATCATCCAAGAGTTTGTTGAACAGGAGTTTGTGGCACAACAACAAGTCGAAACAACTTGAATCATGCTCAAGGATTTTGAAGCAGAACTACCTAGACCAAAGTGACTCGGGATGAGTCACAGGTGAGTGTTGGGGTCCTGTTGGCCCTTAACCAAGTTTTGGGAGATCCTTGGTCAAGTTTGACCTATTTTGGGACTTTGATAGCCTATCGAAGGCGAAGCGCAAGATGAAGCAGAGATTGTGGGATCTCGGCCCCTTTTTGGGTCCTTTTTGGGATTTGGGATTATGTAACGGGTATGGGGATGTCGGCCCATGGGTTTACCCATCTTTAGGCCTATTTTGTAAAGTATAAATAGATGTCTAGGCAATGTAAGGAGAGAGATATATATTTGTGTGATATTGGGCTAAGTGCTAAGTATGGATTGTAGATGCTTTGTGCATACTATGTGAGACTTGCAAAGCTACATGAAAGTAATTGTAAGAAGGCTTGGTGTTGTACCCTAACTTGAAGAAGGAGGATCTGGCGGAGTGCGCGCAGATCTCTTGTCTTCTACGGAGTGGGATTTTGGTGCTATGTGCCTCTAAGAAGCTTGACTGAAGATAATAAAGAAGAAGAGTTGGTGGAGATAGCCCCAGGGTGGGGGTGAACCACGTACATGTTGTGGTGCTATGATTTGTGCGATGTGTTGATGTGTTTATGTTTTAACTTGCTAAGTGCTTTGATATAGATAAACAGATCTGGTTATGATTTGTGCTAATGATATATATGGATGTTAGATCTGACCTATGTGAATGTGCTTAGTGCTTCAATCTGCTAGATCTAATCTACCTCTCTATGATAAGTTCTTAGAAACATCAGATCTGGTTGAATGGTGCGATGCTCTAATTTATTTGCAGAGTAGATAGTGGTCAAATATTGATGAATTGTCGATGCTAAGTGCTCTGTTAAGTATTACAATCACATATATGTGTCCCAGCTAAAGTTGCAGACACTTGATTCCTGCAACCACCCATGTCTCTACCTTGGGTGAGACTCCATCTGCTTCGAAGGTGTTGCCGAAAGGGCCGGTAGTTAGGGTTTTGTTGGTGTGATGTTGTAGCATTGAACCCTGGGTCTGCCCCTATGCCAACATACCTCTTTGTCGGTGTTTGATCCATAAACTATATTTTTGGTTTAAGAAGTCGAACAATAATCAATACATTGGTAGATATCTATAGGCTTTGTGTTTTATAAAATTACAAACAAATAGGAACAGATGGCTATGCAATTTGGAAATTGCTATGTTTATTTGAAGCAAAGTAGCAATACCTAAAATTGAAAGAACGAATGTTGCAGAGCCATGTGCAAAAGGGACAATTGCATGTGAGGAAAGTATCGATGTGCAATAGAAACAATTGGAAAGGTATGTATATTATAATGTAATTTGTGCAATTAGACAAAAAAAATATCGAAACAGTTGTTCATATTGTTTATTTTGTGTAAATTATATACGATTATGAAACTCTGCAAGCCCGAATATCATTGAAGTCTTCCCCCTCCTCCTCTAGGATTGAATATCCATCCCTTTTCAATAGAGTCGGAAGAAAGGAAAAAAACAGTGGTTTGGGTGAGCATTGGGGAAAAGAGGATGAATCTCATGCTTCGCTAACCATTTCCGCACAACCCGCTATGAATCAAATCTTGGATTGATCTCCTCGCCTTCTACAGAGTGGTGAGAATATGCTAAGGAAGAAAGACTTTCATGTGGGGAGGAAGTGAAAGTAGGCTTGACCAGTTGGAGAGGAAATATTTCTAGAAAATCTAAGGTCCTTATGGCTATGCCCAAGGAAGTCGCTTAGCATTATACTGTCGGAACTTACCATGAGATTGTCTGTCATAGAGGGTCATCTTGACAACCTCTACTAAAGCAAAGAAAATCAAAGAAGTTACAATCTCTCCTTAGGAAACTTCACTACAACTTACTCCAGGGGGACCTAAAGTCTAGGAAATCCTCTTTCTCCTCTACTAGGAAGAGATTTGACTCTCTTTTGTTAGTCTAGTTTAGCACACTTGGAGCGACTTACGTTGAGAAACAAAAAGAAAGAAAATACAGATATTGGTTTTTTTTCGATAGTTTTCTTGGGATTGATGATGATACATCGTTTTGAATTCTAGGGTTTGTGTGGATCATCAAGTTAAAGTAGTATTAATCTGTGAAAATTTCTCAAAAACTACAATTGGGATTTTTGGAATTTTTCATTCTTGTTGTCTTGAAATGGGATTCTCAGTTCTTGCAATTGATCCACTTTGACATTTCCATTGATAGGTATGTTAATACATAACTATGATTTTCCCCTAATGTCCAAACCCCAGTTCTTCCTCCTCCTTAACCTGGATAATCAGTTTGATAAGTAGGGAAGCAATGGCTACCCTTATTGCTCGTGCCTTTGGAAAATTAATAATGAAGTGTAGGATAGGGTAACAAGAAGGAAAGGTTTTATCGATTTCTAAGTCAGGCAAACCGTTGTTAGCAGACCATTGTTAGCAGTGAGCTAAGGCCTGGGAGGAAACTGGGTTTTATCAATCTAGCTATGCTATAAAGCATTCTATAGCTATAGAATTTAAAATTGATACCTTGCCAATTGTAGTAAGCCTTCGAAATAGTTTTTTGGTGTTTTTAAAGAAAAAATTTCTTTTAAGTTTTATGAAATGAATTCACATCAAAAAAACTTACATTCCTTTTTATTTCCATGCATGTAGACAGGAGACCTATTGAAGAACCATGGTATGTATCTTTTCACACATCATCTATGGATAAGAAAGCATGATAATAAGGAAAACGAATCCTTGATCTCCACCAGGGAAAAAGGAAAACAGTGTAGCAAAGCTAAGTCTAAAAGTAGGCTCCCTATTGCTTACCGAGTAGCAGCTATTGCTAATTCCTATTTACATTCACAAACAAAATATATATTGTCTTTTGAATCCATGCTTAGAAATACAACTGATGATGAAAAAAAAATAAACAATGGAACCAATGAAGATGTGAAAGGATACCTAAATGGTGAGTAAACAATGGAACCAATGAATATGTGAAAGGAAAGGATACATGAACGATGAGTTAGTGAAGATCACGACTGCAAGTGATGAAAAAATTACAACATCGAATCCTGAGAATGCTCTTGGTTGTGAAGTTTTGAAACTAAGTCATTGATGAGTGCAGTGAATTATCTAGCCTATGAGGTGCCTCTGTCGGTGAGATTGCAAAGGACTAGAAACGTAAGAGCCATCATGTATGCAGGCTCAAAACCAACACGTTTGCAGACTCATTGCATGGTCGTATAGGTGGCAGGGGAAGAGAGATCAATATCAAATGGATATAGAATATGCATTGCATCGAACAACAAACATTTAATGTGAAGAAGTAATGGTAGACTCATTTCTAGCATTACTTCGTTTGAGAAAAATATGTATGCAAATGTATGCATTAAAGGAAGATAAATTTAAGATATTTTTGCATATGCCTCGATATGAATTATTAAAATACTAATAAATACTTACTAATAGATATCATCATTTAATGAGCAAATCTTAGATTAAAGATTGACCTATCAACTTTTTTTTTAAACGATATCTTAAATGCATCGTATTGACCCGCAGGGAAATCTTGGAGATTTTTTAGGTTGGTTAAATATAATCTAGATTCATATATATATATTGATATATAATTAGAAAACTCATCTAACTCTAATAAATAGGGAAGATTCAGAGATATCTTGGTACACACATTGATGTTTTCATTTATATATCTTGGTACACACCTTCATTTATAGTCCATCATTGTGTTGTCATTTATGCTCATCAATCCACCTATCGATTCTCACATGTTTATGTGATATGTATATCATATTTACATTCACTGATTTATAAAGGATGAAGATATATTCATCTGGGTAATCTGGGTTGTTCTTTGATCTGATAGTTGCATTGATAAAGATGATAAAACCCTTGCACAACAGTATAAGCTACTGAATCCATTAGTTAGTCTTAAAAAATAATAGGATCTGCATGAATATTGGCAGCTCTCGCCCTCTTCAGCAAGACATAATAAGAAATAAATATTAAGTGTATAGAAAAATACTACTTATTGTAAAAATTTGTGGACGTTGACCCTCCTGCAACTTTTTCCCCATGGAAGATCTATCCAAATTCCAAATTATTACAAGTTGTTCAACGGAGGTATTGCAAGTTTCTCAGCAGTTCCTTCGTCTGTAGACCACAATTTTAACTTAATGCAATGTTTGAGCAATGTCGAATAGGATAAATCAACTCTACGCCCCCAAAAGAGGCGACATGGCAATGTTTCTATGAGACTTTTCCCATGGAAGATCTGCACAGATTTCAAGGTATTGCAGGTTGTTCAATCTATCTATCGATCACAACTTTAACTTAGTGTAATGTCAAATAGGAGAAATCAGCTCTACGCCCCCAAAAGAGGGGCATGACAATGTTTTTATGGCATCAACCCATTTTTCAAGTTGAGGAAAACGTTTTTCAAGGAATGAATGGATTTACAGGGAAAAGATCAATCACTGAAGTGCTAGTCATTACCAGAATTTTGACACAAATGCTTCTGTTAATTTACCAGACCTCGGCCTCACAGTCGGGGCTTATTAAGACACAAATGCTTCTGTTAATTTACCAGACCTCGGCCTCACAGTCGGGGCTTATTAAGACACAAATGCTTCTGTTAATTTACCAGATCTCGGCCTCACAGTCGGGGCTTATTAAGATGACTCAAAATTTTAGACAAGCCATACTAGAAAACCTACTAGAAAACCTACAGAGCAGAACATAGTGRAGAGGACAAGAAGTCTTTATTTTGATGTTGTAAGTACTTCCCTATGTTCATTGAAATTCATCCAATTTCTAAATTGACATCAATCCTTAAAGAGTGTTTTTATCACTACAAATTTCAACCAAGTTTGACTTAAGAGCCAACCATGTTAAGGCGATTTTCAACAAAATTATGTTAGTTATATTATTATCATAACTTACTATGCACTTGCTATTGAAGATGTTCCATATCTTCTTAAGGTGGCAGTTGTGCATCAGGTTTGTCCCAATATTTATCTCTCTCTCTCTATATATATATATATTCATTTGTGTGTGACCCCTACATGGATTTCTTCAGGTCATTAATGAATCTCTTATGTATTTGTTTAAATGCAACTGCAGCAGCTACATCATGCTGACAAGTTTAATAGTGTACCATATGGTCATCTCCTTGGGAAAAAGTGAGTTACTCTCCTTTGTAATTATTTTTAACAATGTATTTCATATATAGTTGGAAATTTTTCATGCATGAACTTAAGTGAATATAAATTAATAAACTAATATTGACAGTTTATTGATTTTCAAGTAAATTTGTCACTTTTGATTGTCATTGATATCCACAGCTTCGCATCATGTGACTAGCTCTATTAGCACTACCCCAAAGGAATACACATCTTCCTTCTTTGTAATTTGCCCGCTCCGGGCATATTACGGGGCCAAATACCTTCATAAAAATAAAATAACAGGTTCTTCTTTGTAATTTTCTCACGCTGGGAATATCCAAGGGCCAAATACCTTCATAAAAATAAAAGAACATGTTTCAAATGATAAAATCAAATGCCAATAAAAACTACTTCTAAATGGAATCATTGTAGAATGCAACATGATAAATACCACTGATAATTTACCCAAATGTGCTAATAACTCGGGTTTCGACAACAAGATCACCATCGAGTTTCCATCACGCAAGGTCAAAGTCTCTAACCTATTACAATCAAACACAAGCAATGTGTGTGATATTTCTTTTAGATGGATGTGATATTTTAGGACATATTTCTTTCAAATGGGTTTGATATTTTAGGATTTGAGAAATAAAAGATCATTGAGTTGATGAATGACTAGTCTCCTTTTGCATAACATAAGAATAATTTGGACATGAGTGGATATTCAACGTTAAATGTCTATGTAAATAGGAATAAGCTTGTAGATGGAATGTTGAATTGCACCACGTCTTGCAAGACCTGAATATGAATGAACTGCCTATATATTGAATTTGAATTTGAATAAATGAAAGACTAGAAAAGGGCTCTACGAGTAAACTGCATTTTAACTCTAAAATCATAAGCAACATAGACAACAAGACTTTTAAGAAACAAGAGTGGATTTTATCTTAAAAATTTAAAGAGGTGACCTATTTTTTAAGACCTTAATGGCCTGTAAAACTTAGATTCAAGATTTTTCTCAGCTACTTGCATTATTTATTTGGTTATGTCCTTAGTAGATTCTGAGTAGAATCCAAACCAAACTAAATTTCCTTTCACTCCCTTGTCTTATTTGTCTTAGAACGACAATTTGGTGTAGTTACCACGCCCTGTGCCAAGAATACAGAATCATCCTCGAAACAGGAATCATATAGGAATTGTATATCATTCCCATAAATATTCATATTTGTTTATAAAATTCCTCCTAACCAGACCCATGGTCTCAATTTTTCTCAACCAATAATATAAATTCCTCCTAACTGGGCCCATGGTCTCATTTTTGCTCATCTTATATTATTGATTGACAAGGATTATGCTACTGGATAAATGCATGTTTCAAGGAAAGATTACTCCTAATAGAAACCACTATCAATTACATTAGAGACAATATTTACCATGTCTCGTCTTCCATAGTTTTGCACGTATACCCTCCTAGCCCCAACAGTAAGACTAAGAAAAACCCTTATCCAATGACAAAAATTTAAGGATCAAAGATACACGAATAATTACGGCGTATACCCATTTAAACTAAGTTTTGATAGGAATATCTGGTTTAGGATGCACTTCACTCCACATATTTGAATTTAACTTATTTGATATCTAACCAGGGTTTAGATGGATATTTACTAATTATATGTGATATCAACAACTGTTTAAATCAATTTGGATATTATATTAAAACAATTGTACATAAAACCAAACATTTTATAGTGGCAATAGTTAAATCATACCTGCACAATCTCATTTTTTTTTAATCTATTCGTCAAAACTTATTATTGGTAGGAATTTCACACAACTACTACAACAACGAAGGATTTCAAATTTTTTGAGCATATATTTTGTATATAAGCAATTACAAATAGACATGCGCATGGGAAAGTTTTGGTTTTTAAGCAGTCATTATAAAGAGATCCATGAATAAAGTATGAATACAAAATGTCTATGTATTACTCTTTTGGAAGTTGAAATTGCCTATGATTACCTTGAACCATCTGATTTGACAGTTCTCTCCAATATAACTTACTTCCGATGCTTTATCGTTCCATAATCTATGAACTTGGTCCTCTATTTTGGACATCATCTTTGTACAACCCTATAAGAAACAACAATAGAAACATAAACAGATCAAATTGTTGATGATTATAGCTTCAAGCTACATAAGTTTCTTGGTGCACTATCAGGGACCATTTTCAAAGGCTTAAAAAGTAGGCAAGCAATATACAACATGTTGCACCACAACATTGAATGTTGTGACATGTGATAAATACATTGTTGGATAACCTTGGTATATACATCAGGATATATCCAATGATGTATATATCTCTTGTCGCAACATTCAATGATGCGCTGCAAGCTGTATATTGTTCGCATACGTTTAAATCCCTTGAAAATGGTTGGTTGGATAATCTTGATATATACACCAAGATATATCCAACAATGTATATACTGCCTGCCACAACATTCAATGTTGCACAACAGTAGGTTGTATATTACTCACCTTCAAATGTAGTGGTCAGGTATTGGTACCACCCACAGCTCCAACATATGCAAATCTGAATTCCATTTATGTTATCACCGTCCCACGCTACCAAGTAGGGTTTGATTCCCTGTATTTTCCTATTTATAACTTCACAATTAAAAATAAATATAAAAACTCACATTCTCCATGTGGAAAATGTAAGTTCATATGGACTTGATGTAATGGCACATGGTATGGATCACTTGTGGGATTGTAATGACGTGCATTTTTCTTCCTAACACGCTCAGATTGTATATGGAAATTGTTTTTCCTAAAAAAAAAATACTTTATTAAGATTTTATATGAGAAGGAAAATGTTTATATAACTCTTTGATGTTAAATGCAATTTTTTTACATACCATATCAAAGGTGGTGCAAAAATAAATTTAAAAATTTAAAATTATAAAATATTTTTATATTTTTTGTTTAACAAAGTGCACTACACTGTAGACATGTTGAATAGTCACAAGTTGGTTCCACTGTCTATTGATATTGTTGCACGTAATAATACTCATGGGATTTTATTTATATTTCATTAATCATGTGGTGTTGACTATCTGGTCCACGGGATAGACCTAATATTTAACAACAACCTTGTTTAACTGTTCTACAAAATGATTTTTTGTCGGAATCCGGTGATACAAATTTGCACGAAATCACTATCTTTTGTTATTTAAAATCCATTTATGAATATAGAAATGGATTTATCATGCTGAAAAACCCCTTGGGGCACTCGAATTATACAGAAATAATCACTCAAATATGTGAATCTAACAATTTCTCGTCGGATTTCGGGCAAATGTTCTCGGAAAATATGGCCGAAAAATAATCATTTCGTAGAACGTTTAGACTACAACTTCATTCTATTATTTTTGGCTAATGTATCAATTAAAATTAAAAATATATATAATAAATACATAAACCACTCTATTTTTTAACCCTCTATATGTCAAAACAAATCTCTTTAACAACTTCATCTAAGCATAGAGGGGCTCTCGCGGTGCAACATATTAGATATCATTTTCGGGATTAAGTGCGTAGAGTAAGTCATTAATCCATGATGTTGGAAATATTTTCATTGATGTCAACAATCGAAGTGATGATGAAAAAACAATGTGCAGAGATCTAACGCAGTGAAAATGTCATACAGTGTGCAAGAGATCGATAGTGCAAGCTCAAGAGGAGGAGTGAAAAGGAGAAGTGAATAGTATTGAATATCAAAGCTCATAAGGAGGAATTTGTGATTATTTTTTATCACGATAGGATCAACAATATTCCTATGAATAAAGCTCAGGAGGGATAGAAGCTTGAATGAGCTCAAAGGAAGGACGAGAGTTGAGTTAAGCTCAGAAGGGTTGGCGTCGATTTTTTATCAAGGAGCCATCAATAATCTCGATGGACAATAGAGATCGCTCGAGAGGACTGGAACTAATTGCCATAGGTCGTTTGATCCAGCATAACTGTTAGGAAGATACACGTTGACGTCCATTCCTTTCGTGGGAAGAAAATCGCGATAACAATCATGGTCGTTGGAGCCATAGGACACGTGGCGAAAGATCAGAGCACGACAGGCTGTTGAGAAAGTGGTTTCAAGCAAACTGCCTTTCGCTCCGATACACTTTTAAGGGCGCCACACGTCCACTATTAAAACCATAATGGTTTTCCCCGGTCCATCCTCGCAAAATTAAGTTTTGTGCTAGTCCATTGCCCGATATGTGCCTCAACCATCAATCTGGGTTGATCTAACAAATAAAGTGCCTGAATATTTGGTGAGTGGTCATAGCACATGGTCACATTATCGAGAGTTGGAGGGAGGAGCTAGTGCATCCAAGCTCTATTTCGGCGATCGCGACATGGAGAGTCGAGACCCTTCATCACAGGAGTTCCAAAGTTGTGAATCGTGAAGCACTTTGTGGATAAGCGCCTGGTCACCACCAATGGTCACAAGAAGGGAAGAATCCAGTCCATCTAAGCTCCTTTTTCGGAGTTTCAATGATCATGACATGGAGTGTCAAGACCCTTCATCACAAGAATGTCGAAATGTGAAATCGTGATAAGATAAGAACTGTCAATTTAGAGGACATAACGACGACCGTTGGATCAGGGTTGTGGGTCAGCGAACCACGTCAGAAAGGATATGTGGTACAGTAAGACACTGACAAGTTTTAAGTGATACATCATTTCAGAGATGTAATGTGATTCGTCTGATCGTTTCGGCGAAATCATAATCGGGATTTTTGAACTGTTGGAGGTCATGAAGACTCAATGGGAAAAACTTCGAAATCCCGACAACCGTCCATCTTAGTTGAAGATCGAATTGTGATCGCTGAAGTTGATAAACATGATTAATTCATGGTCGTTAGATTAAATAATAAAAGAATCAATATGAGTCATCTGATCATTTTGGGGATATCGTATTCGAGAGTTTTTTGGTATGTTGGAAGCAAAAAAGTCCCAAAGGACAAATAACCCGAAATCTCATAAACCTCTCATCTCAGTGAGTAATTAAATCTTGATCGTTGATTTGAAGGAAGCGCCTTTGTAGAATTCGGTTCCTGTGAAATAACAGAGTTTCAAGATCGAGTTTAAAAGATGAAATTGATCCATTTCTGCGATCAATTTATGAAGAGTCTTCACGCTAAAAATAAATAAACAGTAGTTAATGATTATGGTGAAGTTAATTGAAGAGGTGCGATGGTCCAAACGAAAGGACACAATGTTTTTAAATCTCACACCAGTTTGAAGATTATATAAACCAGAAAGAGTGGGAGAAGAAAGTGTCTCTGTTGTCCAAGTCAAAAGATCAATAGTTGAAGAAGAGTCTAGAAAGAAATACAAATACCTATGTATTAAGGGTGTTTGAGTGGTGCAAGGGAAGGTTGGTGCCTGCAAAGGGAGTTGGTGCTTCCTTGTCAGTTGTAGCTAACTAAATAGGGGGTTGTAGCCTCCTACCAGTTGGTGCTGGTAAACCAGGGTGTGGGTGCATCCTGATCAGTTGGTGCTGATAAAAAAAAGGGGAATTACATCTTCCTTCTATGTAACATGTAAAACAAATTTTGTAGTTAATAGAAAAGAGTTTGTGGTTTTCCCATTTGGGTTCCACGATAAAATACTGTGTTAAAATTCCATTTGCATTAATAAGTGGAAAATTGATATAATTGTTGTGTCACTAATTCACCCGCCCCCTCTCAGTGACAGGGTATGATCCTTCAATTGGTATCAGAGCAGGTTCCTTCAGCATAGTCTAACAAACTTGAAGGTAGATCCTAAAGATGAATCAACAAGAAGGAATGTCTAACAACAAAGCACCATTGTTCAATGGAGAAGGCCATGCTCTGTGGAAAATAAGAATGAAAAAATTCATGTTGGCTCTTGGTTTTGATATCTGGAAATCTGTTGTAGACAGTTACATTACACCAACTACTCCACCCAAAGACTCTGGAGGAAAGAAAATCTGTAATGATAACTCAAGAGAAATTAATGGTATTCTAGCAGGGTTGACTAACTCTATATGTGTGAAAGTTATGCATTGCAAATCGGCCAAAGAAATCTGGGAAAAATTGGAGGTTGTATATGAAGGAGATGACAAAATCAAAGAAGCCAAACTACAAACCTATAGAACTCAATTTGAAAACCTGAAAATGAAAGAAGAAGAAAATATTGTTGAATACTTTCATAGGGTAGATGAAGTGGTCAACTCAATTAGAGCAGTAGGAGAAGAAGTTACAGATAAACCCATTGTACAAAAAATACTAAGGTCATTACCGATGAGATATGATGCAAAGATTTCCTCAATTGAAGATAGATCTTATCTAATCTCACTCACAGTTGACCAACTCCATGGGATTTTTACAGCATATGAAATGAGAACAGAAAATAATAAATCAGCAAAAGACGAAACAACTTTCAAAGCATCCAAGACAAAGATAAATCTGAAGCAAAAACCTCAATCCTATCATCATGAAGAATCTAATGTGGAGGAAGCCAACTTCATTAGAAAACTTCAGAAAGGATCAGGGAAGTACAAAGGCAAGCTTCCTTTCAAATGTTTTAATTGTGGCAAAGTTGGTCATTTTTCATCCAAGTGTCCCTATCCCAAGGAGGACCCTGAAGAGGAAGAAAAAAAAAACAAACAATACCAGAAGAAGGAAAAACCCAACTACAATAAAGAGTTATACAAAGGGAAAAAGAATTTCTACTCAAAAGATGAAGACAACAACTCATCAGAGTCTAGTGACAACGATGAATCTAATGATGATGAAGTTATTTTATTAGGTATTGAAGAATCTAATGAGATAGAAAAAATTAAACATGAGAAGCAGTTAGAAGATGAAGCAGAAGTTAATATGGAGGAAGAACTTCTCAGTGCCTTAGATGAATTAAGAAAATACAAAACCAGATATAGACAGTTGAAAAGTTTTGTAGTTGAACAGAAAGAAAAATATGAACAAGAAGAAAAGGAGATGGAAAAACTTATGAACAATCTGAAAAAACAAATATTAGAAGCAAATAAGATCGAAGACAGTCTGGAAAAGTCTCTTGAAGAAAAACAAATAAATGTTGAAAGGATGGAGGCAGAAATAGTTCATCTAAAAAAGAAACTGGATGCAAAAATCATTCAAACAAAATATGAAAATAGCTCTAAAATATTAGATAAGATTATTACAGCACAAAGGGATTCTGGAAATAAAAATGGAATAGGTTGTTCTCAAAAGGAAAGCCATGTTAACTCAAAATATTATGTAGATTCTCTTTGCAGTACATTCAAGAAGAAAAATGAAGAGAAGATAAGTAATGATAAGGACTCCAAAAGATTACCTCCACCCATCAGGAAAGAAGGCAAGACAATACAAAAGAAGTTTTACCAAAACAGGTATCCTCGCATTTTTCCTGGTTATTTCTATGCATGCTCTAATTTTGGACACAAAGCTATAAATTGTAGAGCATATAGAAAGAAAAATATGAAGGTTAAGAATTATATCCTTAAGGATAAACAAGCAGCAAATCGAGTTAAGAGTAGAAACT
>ML778944.1:57713-68105 GCA_009831015.1 Picea engelmannii
TTGTACTTGAACATTTAAGTGGGGTAAAAGGAGGTTGCCCCCTCGAAGAGGCTTATTATCTGATATTATCTCTTTTTCAAGGCGTTGAGTACTTTTCTTGAGGTTTTTCTATGCTATATTGATGTTTGGTTCTTAACAATCTCAGGAGTCACATGCAGACACTTTTGCATGCACCATGCATGCATCTCAGGAATCAAAAAGGGAGTCGCGCACATCAGATGCCATTATGATATTCTCTGAGAAAAATTTGCAGAAACAAATTGGATATTTGAATTTCTCTCTGGAAAATATCCAATTTCAAAAAAAAAACGTCCGAAATGGATTCTGGAAAGTGAAGTTATGATCGTTTTAAAATCAACAAAATTTTAGCATTTTTTTGGAAACGGTCGCACGGTTTTCAAAATTTCATCCAAAATTTATTTGGATATTATTCATTACAAGAAGATAAAGTGGATATGTGTGGAAATATAAATGATGCATATACTCCATCAGATCCGTGCAGACATCTACATCTTCAACAAAATCTTCAAAGAGCACAAACTTGCACAGTTGTGAGGTCTTCTTGGAGTGAAGGACTTGGTTGCTTAGCAACTGTCTTTTGTTCCTTATCATTTTTTATTTTATGCATTGTAATTTGAGAGGGGGTTTTGTTCCCATAAGGTTTTCCCTCTTTCCTCATTTAGTTCAGTGTATCTTTTGTATTTGGGTACCTAACATGGCCTCATAGCCAGGACCCATTCTTTATTTTCACCATAGTGATGTTCAGGGGGGGTGTTGGAGTTACTTGACACACACCTAGGATTTATTTTTCCTAAGGTTATTCCTTGTTTATTAGTCATAATTAGTCATTATCCAGTCTCCTATATTTTAGGGGAGAATATTCCACTTGGAGAATATTCTCTTCAGTTGACACTTCAGTTTGACTAGTTGAGTTGAGTTTAGATGTTGCATTGGTTTTGTCACCATGCAACATTGGGATCATCACCAACTCACTACTCTTTGTTCAGTCAGTTAACTGAAGACTAGTTGACTAGTTAACTCAGCTAGGTGGCAGTTCACTCCCGTAACTGCCTGAGAGACTAGATTAGGTAGCAGTTTACTCTTGTAACTGTTGGTGTGTGTCCAGATCAATCTAGAACACCACTATGGCTCATTAGTTACTCATGTATTCTATATATATTGTAAATTATTCACTCTTTGAGTGTGGAATACGGTTAATGAGAATTCTTTCTATCTGACTTCTTTCTTGATTTCTCTCTGCAAATGTGTGTAGTATTTTCTAGCTAGATCTATTATGTGCAGGTTCAACACATTTACAGGTGTGGGTGCATCCTAATCAGTTGGTGCTTATCAAAAAAAAAGGGAAGTACATCTTCCTTCTATGTAACATGTAAAACAAATTTTGCAGTTAATAGAAAAGAGTTTGTGGTTTTCCCATTTGGGTTCCACGATAAAATACTATGTTAAAATTATGTTTGCATTAATAAGTGGAAAATTGATATAATTGTTGTGTCACTGATTCACCCCCCCCCCCTCTCAGTGACAGGATCTAATCCTTCACATGACCCATATCCATGAGTATTAGTCGCAACTAACCAATAATTCTCATGATTTGAATAGTCCACTTAGCACTCATTGCATCGGGTGATGCTCACAGGGGTGAAGAAGTGAGATTGAAACTAGCAGAATTAATCGCATAGAATTAATCATCACTTTCAGGGATTGCACCCGGTAACCAGGACTTCCCAAGTGGTCACCCATTCAGAGACGCCTCTGGCTCAAGCGCACTTAACTGTGGAGTTTTCCCCACAATCAAGCCCACTTAGCTTGCTACCCCATTTGCAAAACCTTAGCAAGTATTGTTCTTTATGAACTATCTAGTTAAAGTTCCCTTCACTCTTATTATTTAAAGATAGAGAGGCTTCCACAATGCAACATATTAGATAACATTTTCATGGATTTTGGTCATTGATTAATGACTTATTCTATGCAGTTAATCCCGAAAATGATATCTAACAACTTCATCTATTCTTTCACCATTCTTTTGTCGTAATGTATCAATAAAACATAATAAATAGAAAAACTCTCTATTTTTTAACTCACTGCATTAATTATCACGCATAAAAAATATATATAAGATTCTCTATACATGTTTCTCTATCAAATTAATTAATTGATATGACATCATTAAAAAAAAACAATTCATATTTATGTTTTCTTTCTTATTTTCTAGCAAAATGAAACCCCCCTAAAATAACTTTCACAAAAAGACATTCATTTTTAGTAAATATTTTGTTATCATTATTTAGATCCTTTTCATGGTTGAACATAGTTATAACAAAGCTTTTTACAATTTTGAATGGATCTAGAAACCCAAATTTATATGAAACTCAAATAAATTTTATTTCCAAGCTAGAAATGGTATACACATGAAAAGCTTTTGAATTATATAAACTTTGTAGTAAACTTAAAGCTACTTTGAAATTGAGGTTTTTTTACTCGAGTACTTTGTTAAAGATGTTTCTTTAAATTTCTCTTCCACGATGATCTTATCAAAATTGTGATGTGTTATTATTTACTCGTGTATTCATAGTTTGTCTATAATTATGTAGTCTCTTAAATAATTTAAACTATTATTATAAGTTATTTATTAAAATTATAAATATTTGAGATTAGATTTCAATGAAAAATTAAGATAGAGCAAAAGTAAAACATTGCAAAAAGATGAAAAACATTTTTCATAACCCTAATACTATTTTATGGATTTGAATTATGGAGACCAAGTGTATCTAAAAACACATGGAACTAGTGAGTACAAAAACCTTTGATAACAAGTTGTTTAAGACTAAAAAATATATTTTATGAGACATTCTTAGTTGAAACAAGTTAAAAAATTGATTATATACAGATATAAATTATAGGCATATACAAATATAGTATTTAGGTTAAAATTAGCTAACTATATAGAACTATTATCTTAAAACATTTTCAAGAAGCAAATATAAACAACTTTGCTGCTATTTTCATTTATTTTTCTATTAAATTTTAAAATGAAATTAATATGAATTCATTATGTAGACTTAAGTGTTTTTTTTTTTGTTGATGAGTAATGCCACAATAAAGATATCTAAAGGCATATTCAAAAATGTAAGAATTCAATAGTGAGCATGATTTTCTTTAGATGGAATTGAAAGGAGAGGGATGTGCATTTAAAATGGGATTGAATATGAAATATGTGGACATTATTAGGATGAATTACATAAATTAAATATTTTAATGCATAATTTAGAAATCAAATGGGAGGAAGATTACATAATAATATATTTTGAATAAGTGGACATCAAAATTATCAATCAATTTTTATAATAGAAAAAAAATCAATTGAATCAATTCATAATTGTACATTTTACGCAAAACATTTTTAATCTAAACTTTGAAATAAGAGTACAATTTTAATTGAACTCACGATCTTCACACTTATAATCTAAATACTAATATCCACTAATGGCTCCTAGTTTCAATGTTATGTAATAACATGTGTAATTACGTTCTAATATTAAACTATAACATCATCATCTTATAACTATAATGCAACATGCTCATGGTCCACTAACCTACAAAATGTTAATTTTAAAGTAAATTGCGTATTAGTATGAGTTAAAATTGTGTATTAATATTGTTAATGCAAATTATGTACTAATATTATAAGTGTCATTGTTATTTATAATGTCCATTTGATTAGTTTTCTCTCTGTGTGTTCACTCCACTTTCATGAGTATCACTTGGTTGAGTACTATAGCTATTGAAGGAGAAACATCAACAACCAAATACCTAGATGATTATTTATCGGGTGTATATGCTTTCCTCCTTAGTCAGCATTCTCCTCCTCTATGGGACATGTACAAATATGTATACTTATAGACATGAGAGAGAGAGAGAGAGATGTTGGGGCATGTATTTTGACATGGTTATGCAGGGTGTTGGGGCACCCTTTATACTTTTCATAAGACATCCATATGAGTAAGTATTGTTGTTTTCAAGTTTTGCGTAAGTGATTATCCTTTTAGTCACAATACCCTTAGACTTGTCATAGTAAAAAAGGAAGACCTTGATCTAAGTTGGTGTTAGAAAGGTAGATTATACCCTCTTATATTGTCTCTATCGCAACGAGCAAGAAAGGAATTGATCTAGCTAAGGTTAACAAATCAAATTAATATATTTCTCTTGGTCTAGTTGGAGTCATCAAGGATACCTTTATCTAATGTGGAAATAAATGATATCAATATATTTCATTTCCCTTGGATTGGTTCGGGTCAACAAGGAAGACCAACATGTACCAACAAGTAGGTTGGAAAGATATACTAATGCATTTTTACATGGCATGGCCAATCAAGGAAACCTTTGGAAACAATTATGGTGGAAAGGTAAATTAATGCATTTTTCATTGATATGGTTGGAACCAAGAAGAAATACCTTGTAGTAGTTGGGGCTAGCAAGATGGATTAAATTTATACCCTTGGTTGGTTGGGAGACAATAAGGAAGACCTCAAACTAGTTGGGGCTATCAAGCTATAATCGTGTATACTTTCCCTTAGTTGGTTGGGAGTCAACAAGGAACACCTTGAGCTAATTGGTACTAGCTAGGTAGATCAAAGACCCTTCCATTGATCAATTCAAAGATAACACAAAAAACCTTGAGCTAGTTGGAGATAGCAAGGTAGATTTACATATTTTCCTATGTCATTGGGATCCAACAATGAATACCTCGTGCTAGTTGGGGCTAGCAAGGTATTGAAATCCTCACCCTTTATTGGTTGGGCTACAAGAAGGAAGTATATGAGATAGTTGGCACTAGAAAATGGAATTAAAATCATTTCCCTTGATATGGTTGGGACCAATTAGATATATCTTGCAAGGCTATGAACAAATGAATTTGATATGTTTAAGAGTGCATGTTGTTGGCATCCTTACATATATGATGGATGCATGATATTATCATATATGTTGTTTTCTTGTAACCATAATGAAAAATTGTCTTTGTTCTCTTAAAGATTATACATGGTTCATGTATGTTTTGAAGAATTCTCTTAATGATCTTAGAATTCTTATATGATCATACATGTTAAATTATGCCATCCTTATTGATGAGTTTTCTTAATGATCTTAAATGGATGATGACACGAAAAAAAATCCATAAGATATATGAGTAAATGATGACTTACCAAGAAGGGTGTGTTAATGAATTGGTTTTATCCAACAAGAGTGATTTGCTATAAATATTTACGTGTTATTGACTTGATTTTACCCAACAAGAGTGATTTTCTATAAATATTTTACCATCACATACAAAAAGAAGTATTTTTGAAACCAAATCTAAGTGTTGAATATGTGAATAATAATTACTAATAAATGTATTATGTAATCTTTTGAAATTGTATGTGAGCACAATGAGGTAAATCTAATGCTAAACTGTGTTGTTGGTAAAAAAAGGTGTGTTGTTTTCCTAGAGTGAATTAGAGTTAGAGTTGAGAAGGAAAAGCATGGCCAACATAATGTTGACCTTATCTATGGTTGGAATCGACAAAATGAAGAGTAGATGATGAAATATACATTGCCTTGAGATCAATGGGATTCAACAAAGAGGAAAATGGATAGCATAATGACGACCTTTCCTATGGTCAATACCAACAAGGTGAAGTGTTATTGCCACATACTTCATATGATTCTATATCTAAGGATTTTAGAAGAAAAAAAATGATCAATATTGATACAATAGAAAAAGAAAGTGAACACACAAAGGTCCAGTGCTTTTCCAAAAGAGGGGATAATACCCTATTTTAATTCTCATATCTTGTTCATAGGTGAATGTGTCCATGGATGTAAAAAAAAAAATTATTAGTGGAAATTTTACCTCATGGTATAAATACTTGTGGATATAAATCAATTTGCATGACCTAATAAGAATTCCTACTAGTAGGAAGGGCTAAGGCCAAGGTCCCACTAATAAATAATTATTACTTTGACGTTTTATGTTTTTTTATATGTTGTTCATAATGTCATGTTGAAAGCAATGGTGTAATGTCATGTTGAAAGCAATGGTGTAATCATTAAAAACATAAATTAGTATAAAATAAACATAAAAATGGTTTCCATAGGAAAAAGAGGAGGGGTTATGACTTGATAAGTGGATAGGGAGAAAAGGGGAGAAAAAAAGGACATGTATCACTCACAACTTTTCTATCATATGAGAGTTTGACTTGAGAAATATAAATATTTGAGAAGGAATAGATACCTCATATTCCCATGCACAATGTTCATCTAATATGTTTCATCTATTAATTTAACCTTTAGAGAGAATGAGAGTTTTCTTCATTTATTCCTCTACTTCACATTACTTTGTTACCCCATGGTGAGTTGGATTATGTATTGGATAGAGATGCCAACAATTTTCAATCCATCACACCCCTACCTATAGAGGTACATGTGCTTTAAAATGTGTAATCACAATATTTAAAAGAGAAAGTTGTCAAATTAACCCCTAGAGCTACATGTTTTTTAAAATATGTAATCACAACAATTAAGAGAGAAAGTTTCCAAATTGACAATAAATTTCAAATAGGGACCAACACTTATAGTAATTGACCATTAAAGATCAAGCAATAGAGTTTCCCCAATCCACTCTAGATGAAGATCCTAAGGATTTGGTAGGTCAATTAAAAAGACTAGAGAAACAATTTAATAGGGAAGAGGATTATGGGATGCTATGCAAAAAGAGAGGAAATCAAATGAGGATAAATATAACAAGATCTAAATGGAAAATATTGAATTCAATCTCATAGCAAGAACATGATTGTACAAATTTCTACATTTAACAATATACCTATATATTTCTATGGAAAAATAGGTATCTTTGTACTTCCAAGACATATGCACATGATTTGGAAAGAACATATGTCAAATGAGTTAGTATTTGAGGACCATCAAGAAGCTTAAAATGCATATATAGAGAGAAATTTCCATATTATGAGCTCCATTGTATTCATGGATTTGATATTTGCATCTATAATGCCAAAGCCCTAAATACCCTAGAGCACTTGTGGGAGACAAGTACTTGGGATTGGAAAATAGAAGAACTAGATTTTATTTGTGATACTTTCATTTGGGGTGAATGTGATGTACCACAAGAACACAACATCAACCTTTTAATGGGCCAAAGTGTGCACTTACACAGATCCTTTGCAACTCTTTGAAGAGAATAATAATCTGATAAGGAAATGAGAGATTATGTGGCAAAAAAATCAAGTTTCCATTATTTATTTTGAGACAATGCATACACTAGGGAATAGATACAATGGGATTTTGATGAAGTTATGATAATATAAATTATCCCTAAACATTATTAGTGTGTGATTGAATAATGCTTCTTATGATGGTCTATATTTTCAATACAAAGTTTACAACGCCACCTTAGTGGGTCAAAGAAAGATGGTTGATGCTCTAAAGCATGGCCCTATTGATTCCTCTAACTTGTCTCTCATGAAATCCAAACTAAAAAAATTATATGGTATCGTAAGGAATGTTGGCGCCAAATCAATAGGTGTGTAGTTTCAACCACACCCTCTTTTCCAACCATTTCCCTAGTAATGCTTACTGTCCCAACCATTGCAATTTGATCTCAAGAATATTAGAATCGAATATTTCAAGGTGTGTATGAAAAATGTAAAATAAAAATAAAATAAAATAATAAGCATAAGGGAAGTAACAATTCAGAAAAAATCCTCCTCCTTTGTCATCCGAGAGAAAAATCTTAGAAAGGAAAGTTGAGGATGAGGAAAGGCAAGGATCATACTCTCTCAATATACAAATAATAACGAGAAAAAAGGGGAAGGGAGTATAATAACTGTCGAAACATTCATTAGGCAACCAACCCTTAGACACAAAAGATAAGGATTCAACAAAGGTTGCTAAAATAATGGGGTGGGGGTTAGTGATGAGCCATTTTTTAGCTAGCTCTTTACAAGTTTTTTGAATCAGTAAAAAGAAATCCAATCCATATTTTGGGGTTGGAAAATAAAGGGAGCAATTTTGTAATATTTTTAAATAAGTTAAAAGCTTAAGATATTTATTTCTTTAACTTCCATTTTATTTATTGGAAAAAGTTTCATTGCATTTCTTAAGAAAGGCTTTAAAAGATTGATTTTACCTTATTGAGTAAGTCTAATTCTATTTATATAATATTTTCATTCCATTAAAAATATGAAATTCAGTATTTAAAAAATGATAATGGTGAGAAGAGAAAAAAAAAAACAATTCTAATTAAAGAGTAACCATTTCATTTCACATAAAAGTTCCATTATAAATTAAATGATTATAAACTCCATTATAAATTGAATGATTATGAGTTTATGGAAAATGTTTATATTTTTAAATTCATGGGAAAATAGTAATTCTCATTCCATTTAGAATGAAACTCTACCTTTTTAGAATCATGTTATCAGAGAGAATGAAACTCTACCTTTTAACAAATATATTAGTTAAAATAAAATGTTAAAGACGACAACCACCAAAACGACACATGTTAGCAACCCACTCGTAGATCAAAGAAATAGTTACAAGGAATTTATTGTGAGCATATGTGCGACAATGAAGGAGAATAAGGGTTTTTTTTTTAAATACTAACCCGCGTTTGATAAAGAACTCCAAATTTTGGCAATGTCTCATGCTTTCTCAAACAAAGGTTTATAGTCTAACAAGGGATTATTCTAATTATTGTATCTAGAGTAGTGAGGTGTTTTACAATTTAGTATGGGGGAGAAATTGAGGTGCTAGTTTTATGTTATGTTATGTTAAATAATGTTATATAAAAAAAAATACATTTCACTAAATTAAAATAAATAAATAAATAACAATATTAAAAATAAAATTGGCTCAATTAAAAAAATAATAATTATACCCACCATATAAAACTTGACATGCAATGAAATAATAATAAAAAAAAAAAATCTTTAGAAATTGGATCCCTCTCGGTGCTTGATAGATCCAGGTTTAAGATGAATCTACGCTGGTGATAGCTAAAAACCCATAAAAATTATCATCGTGTGCAGTATGAACACTAAGATGAGCAGACACAAACCATTACATTCATGGCTACTATTTCAATAAAGTCAGTCAACCATATGGTGGAGTGTTATCCCTTCCCCCTTGAGTTATGAGAGAGCTTCAATTCGGCTTGGGCTAAGGGCCAGAACCCATGTAAATATTTCTCTGCACCTACCTACAATCAAGGAAACAATCGAGTGTATTCATACCATTTTGTTGCTACTGAAGTGTGTCCTTTTATAAATTTTACCTTGTTTCTATTGAAGCAAGTCCTTTTATAAAGTTTATTAATATTGGTTATAGTTCTTGTTTGATCTATATATCACTTTAAGCATTCAAAAATGCAATTTAAACAACAAAAAATGATGATTTCACCAAAATTTATATTATGGAATTCCAATGAAAAAATTCAAAAGATAAAATGTTTACACAACGCACTTTCTCTCTATCCAAGTGTATGGGTGTAAATGTTTTACTTCATTGATAGCATGTAATATTACATACGCCATATTTGTGGCCTCCTATACATGCTCATTATGATAGTTACACCAAGCATGGGAAGGGAATTGAAAAGTACTACCGTTGGTGAAACAATCAACCCTCCCTCGAATGCTTAACAATGACTTTTTCCATTGACAACAAGTAGCTCCACCATGACATATCTGGGAAACCAACGAATCCATATTTCTATTATTAGAATTTTTCAGAGTTTGTAACAACATGGGACTTGACAATCCACCTAAAATCTCGCACAACGTTGAAGCTAACACATTAAATTTTATATATGTCCAAGAGTATATGGTAATGCCATGACATTGGAAAATTAATCTATGAGTGCTAAATATCTTCTCACGGTTCCCTTTTTTCATTAGCTTCTCATTGTTTGCAACATCTTCCATGATTATGCATCATTTAAGGTAAGGTTGTAACAGGTGTTTTAGAAAATAGAGGCACCAATGGCCTTATGGGCCATTAGTACACGACTCAGGGGACCACTAATTGCATCTCAACATAGTTGATCAGTGGTTTACATGCCATGTGGTGTAGCTATTATGTTGGCGTACTACAAATGTATCTTCTATTAATTGTGCAAGTGAATTTGTTCCATTGTTCTTGTTCCTTTAGCTTTTAGTCTTGTGTAGCTTGGAACTGCAACTCTTGCTCATGTACTAATCAAATTTAGGTTTTTAATTTTGTGAACGTTCAAAAATTTACCAACGTAACGAGAACTCTCTAGAGTTCTCGTTTTTTTAGAAGTCACATTTTTACACTTGTTTCAAAAAGTGGTGTTAC
>ML778944.1:92694-105915 GCA_009831015.1 Picea engelmannii
AAAACTATACATATCTGGATGGTTGTACAGATCTGTACTGTAAAACCTCTATCTGTGATCTAGATTCATCTCTTTCCTTGAATCCCTACTCTCTCTCCTAGTTGCTCAACCTACTCAAGTGTTCAACTATGTCTAAACACTATCTTGACATATCTTTATACTTTTAACTTAAACCCTAATATATTTATGAGATTAATCCTAGCATAAGTCATAAATGCATGAAATACACTTTATTATACTCAACAAGTAAACAGAAGACTTTTTATTTTTTTACTAAAGTGAATTACAAAATAGAATTACTTTTGAAAATAATTCAAACTACTTCTAGTACTTTGCAAAAATTATTGTCCAAACTATATTTCTCAACACAAAATGTTTTTGATCTTCTAAATTAGGGTTAATAACTTCTTCATAATATCTTAATATTCTTTTATCCTTTAATTCTTTATCACACCTCAATTTCTCTTTAAATTTAGATGTGATCTAGATTACTACTAACGACCTCTTTATAGTATCTTAATTTTATCTTATCATTTAATTCTTTATTACATCACAATTACTCTTTAAACTTAGATGTAAAACCAAGAAATAGCCCCAAACAAGACCCACAAATTGAAATACTAATGTTCACAATTTAACTAATCTTTTTAGTTTTTTCCAAATAAGATTCACTATTAAAAAATAAATTTTTATCTAAATTTTTATAAAATTATATTATTTTACATGAAAAAATGCCAATTTTTTTAGATTTTTATAAAATTATAAACAATTTACCAAATAATTGTAATTGATATTTTAAATATTACTAAAATTACCAAATTTCTACATACACGGGTATATATGAAATGAAAGTGATGATTCCTTAAAAATCATCCTCCTGCACAGGGTTGAAATTTGAAATTGTTAAAGCACGTTAAATTTGACGGTTTCTACTATTCTAATGCCTGTTTGGCCAGTTTTAAAGAAAGAGGTTGACGGTTTCCTAAGATTTTTAACCATATTTGATAGTCAAATTGGTCCGTGACAGGCAATTTGTCCGTCAAATCCCATCCCTGCTCCTGCGTTCTTTTTATTTGTTTTCTTTAAAAATTAAGATACTTTTATTTTAGACCAAAAAAAAATGAAATAAAACTTGACGATCAAAAGCACGTTCCCCGAAGTGTAGGACAGTCGGTGACGGAGTGTGCTGTTAAGACACTCTGTAATGTTAAAGTCACCTGTTCGAAGCCTACGGGACAAAAAATCATCCCCCCACAAACTTCATATACACCCAAACCAACCTCCCTTTTCTTGCAATATAGATTATAGATAATCTATCCATTAACTTCCAACAAATGTTGAAATATTATTTATTTACGAAGTTTCAAGCTACATAAATATTCAATTGAACTAAAATATATATAAAATTAAAAAATCTGAAAACCCCAAGCCCCATTTTTCAAGTTATGGAAATATGAAGCACGGAAAATCAATATATTTCCAAAGCCTCTGACCCTCTTCACTTGATGTCGTCCATAGGATGCTTCCTGCAACCTTCATCAAATTTTCAAATAATTTTTTTAGTATGGTTGATGTAAAATTATCTTACTGTCTTGATCTCAATTGAGAATGTATGAATAAGTTACATCACCTTAATTCAAAATTTACAAATATATGTGTTAATTAATGAGCACAGAAAGTGATATCCATGTAGTTCTTAAAACAATCTACCCCATCCATTTATTGAATCAAACGCAACGTTCCCAGCTTAATGGAGATGGTGTCCACCAGCAGATATCCCCCGGCGCATATATGTAGTGGCTAATGTAAATTACCCCTGCTTGCGCCATGCCCATATCAAATGATGAACAACGTACTCATCTTATTGGAAACAAGGCCCAACCTCCATTATTCACCCAGCAAAACGCTGCTTAATATGCACTTATAGTGGCTAACCTCAAATAGAATAATGTTCGCATAACATTGTCATGAAAGAAGATTACTCGTAAGAAATGGAACCATAGAGCAACCATTGGACTACTGAAAGATAACGTTTCTCATGTAGTTTTCCTGCCACTATTATCACTTCATTGCTGTGGGAGAAACAAGTAGAAAGCAATGTTTGGTACAAGTATTTATGAAACCAATACATGAAACTGCATAAAAATCCATCAATTGCTGCTAACAGTAAAGTTTGAAGATTTTCAGGAAACAAAATCCATGGCAAACTCTATAAAGACATATCATGTCCTCTGAATCTACTTCAGCTTCAAAACAACTCAAAAGCCATAGTAACAGTTTTCCATTAAAGTCCACATTACATCACTGACACTTCAACCCTTCAAAATAGTGTATGTAAACATGCGAACAAGTATTCTCACAGATGGCAGTACGATTGCATAGCCAACATAACAAGCTTACAATGACAACAATATGTACAAAGAAAGCCGCATTTGCAGGTAGAAGAAAAGAAGTTTGTTTGCAATAACCATCTTTCTGTGCTCGATAACAGACCCAGCAATGTTGTTGATTGTCATAACCATGGCCAAGCTATTGCAATGGATGCTGAGTAGAATTTACAATAAGATTATTTACTCAAAAAAACGGTACAAGAATAATTCATTACTCTCACATTTACAATTTCAATCTTAAATGTGTTGAATAAATGCTTAGTTCAGTCACTCCAGTCATCTTCATCTAATAAGGATGCCGGTCTTTTTGAATGCTTTTCATCCTGCATTGTCATTCCAGCACGAGAAAACGTGTAAGTTTATGTTTACTTGAGGCTACACAATATACTAATATCAGTGTTGCATGGTGTGGTTAGGTGTGGGTGTGGATACAAGAGCAGGTGGTCCTATGGGTCTGGAGGGTCCAGCAATTATCCTTTCTAAAGGAGGTTGTCGGGATGTGTGTGCCACATGTACGTCAGGGTGTGGCCGATGGGAGGATAGAGGAATCCATGAAATATTGACTAAAATAAGTTAATGTTCCAACCGAATCACAAAAATAATCATGAGTGACAATTTACCTCATCTCTCAGTAGAAGAAAATGATTGGCCCTAAACAGATCAGTTCTAAATTGAACAATAAGACCTAGCAGCAATCCACATGCTTTCCAATAAGCATATTCAGATAATGAACTTAGATCAATGTTCCACCAAGTCTCCAGGACGGGGGACGCGGACGCGGGGAGACGCACAGGGGGACATGTGGAACTACACCCAAATTTTAGGGATTTTAAGGAAATGGGGGACAGTGGATGTCACATATATAATATAAAAAAATATAAAATATAAAATATAAAACTTTAAAAATAAAAATAATAATGATAAAATCTTAACAATAACAATTCAATGTTCATCCCATGCAAATTCATCAGTAAATACTTAAATACTAAATTACTAAATTGAAAATTCAAATTTGTAAATGATATAAATTATTAAACATGATTCAAAATTCAAATTCAGTAATGAAATACATTGATTCATAAATCATAAATGAAAATTGAAACAGAAATAGTAAAATAATAAATATTAATACATTGATTTAAAAATTAAATTCATCATTCATCATTCTAGAATCTAATTAATTAGTACTAAGCAAAATACTAAATAGTAGATACTAAAGTCTGAAATAGTAAACTGGCATTACTCAAACTCAAAAATTTAAAATAATAAAGAGTGACGAGTCAAGGTGTAAGGTCATCAGTGTCTAGAGTCAAGACTCAAAAGTTAAAACTGAAAAAACAATGAACATAGAAAACAAATTTTAAAATGGCCATCATAGAGTCAATCTCATTGACCGGTCCTCTACATCCATCTCCCACATGGAGTCAATTTTTAAAATTTAATTGTGTTTTAATTATTTAGCTTTTAAAATTTAATAAATTAATTGTGTTTTAACTTTTATCCTTTTTTATATACATATTTGTTTTTTAATTTTTGTTTTTTTAAATTTAAATTTTTGTTTTTCAAACCTTATCAGACAAAAAAAATTCGGGGGGACGCCCAGGAATCCCCCTTTCGGGGAGACTCATCCCCCCACCGTGGGGAGTCATGTCCCCCCGTGTCTCCCCAAAAAAGGGACGTGGGGAAACATACCCCTAGGAGTCCCCCCGTCGCAGGCACATGGGAAACATGGGGGACACGTCCCCGTGCAACACTGACTTATATCAATCAAATGATCTATGTACCTTTGGTAATCTCATTACAGATATTCTAGAACATGGAAAAATCATTTCATGTATTGTAGTCTATGTTGCATCAGGGAAAATTGTCACATGCATTTCCCCGTCCATGGGGGAAACATTACCATTTTCTCAGGGATGTCCTTGACAGAGCAAGGGACATCTTCCCATTGCAGGGATGGTTGAGAAATGCCCTTGATGACAATGGCATCCCCTCTCCAAACCAACACCCCATTACAAAGAAGCATGTATTTTACAAAAAAAAAGGTAAAAACGTAACTAAATTTAGGACAATACTAGCCTACCTAAAACTAATCTAAAGACTCAGCATAACTAACCCACTAACATGTAATCATATTTTCCTTTATATTAACTGCCCATGCTGTTCCACACAGACTCATTGCAATCAGCTTGTGGGCAGAGCCTTAAGAGTGGTATTTCATGAGTTTTGAAGCCTTGAAGATCAATATCTTTCCAGCTGAGTTGCAGTTTACAGTGGGCAGCAATAAAGATTCAAGAATTATTCAGTGAAAGCTTGACAAGAAAATAGTTTGGAAAGACTTGAGAGATTGGACAGTTTGACACAGACACATTTGGAAGCTTCAAGTCTAAGAAATTTCGTATTTTCAGCTGCAACCAGCTTCTTCTGACAGTTTTCTTGGCATTTTAAGGTTTTTGGAACTAATATCATTCTGGGTAGTAAGCATTTTTTTTTCTTCTACATTAATATTTTCTTTAAGGAAAAAATATTTAAAATGAAGGAAGAAAGTCTCTTTGCCCAGTCCAAAATGAAACCACCAGAAGAAATCTCTAAAACAGATAACCCTTTAAAACCCTTACTCCTATTTGTGAAAAATGTTACAAAGCAGAAGAACAAAAATAGTGTGGTTCTCATAACTGGATGTCCAATCTTTGTAACCATCCTTTTTATGGTACCTAGACCCAAGTTTACCAACATCTTTTGGCCATACCTGATGATGAAGTGAGGGCACGTACATCTCTGCTTCAGAAAGCATCCAAATGATGAGGCTTCACATCTCTGTTAAAAATGCTACATTTTCTAATATGCATAACAACAAAAGCCAAACTTTCAAGTCCTTCCAGGTAAATGAAACACCTTTCAGGGGGGCTCTTCTAGTACGGAGAATAAGTCTTCACATTCAAATGTGACTGAAATGTATAAGTGCAATGTATAGGGGAGGCAGATGAAGCAATTGTTGAGTTCATGATTGCAAATTGAATTGCAGATTATACTTCTTATTCTCCTTTTTACAAGGAATACGAGAAAAACATAGCTAACATAGATCCAGATTGCTAACTTGAATATTTTTATTCGCAAATCTTCTCCTTTCTTAGTTTCATTTTATGTAAAATGATTTGCTAAACTTTCCTTGGGTTTTAAAATAACAAAAAAATCTTTGAGAAAGAATTTAGTTAGATCTAGTGATTCTATTTCATATTATTTAAAAGATATATACTTGATATCTGATGATGGGTTGAATCAATGCCTAACATTGCTAAACGATTTGAGGATTTTTTGTTTCATACATGGTTTCACTTTCTGCCTAATATTTAAGAGCTGATTCTGTATCCATTCTACAAGCTTTTGATTGATTTATGACACAGACACATGGGTGAACATAATCAATGCTAGAAATTACCCAACAATTTGCTTCCTATGGATTACATTTGACTCATATTTGCTGGGATATTCTCGGTTCGTGTTCATAATCAGTATTCTCTTAGCTCAAACAGATCAGTGCCTGAACCAAGTAAATTTTGTGATCTTCATACTGGCTGGTTAACAAATTTGCATAACCTAAGTTTGATACTAGTATAAACACATCTGAATCTGCAATAACACAAATCTGCTATAATAGGAATCAAATTGTGGTTTACTGTCAATTCCTCTTTTATGCTAAGATGTGATATGATTTGATGCTAATTCTGAAAATATATCAAAGATCATGCAGTATCAGCTCTTGCTGTCTTTGGCTAACAGGAATTCACATGCTAAATTTGTTGTGGTCGCACAGATCTGGCACTTCCAAAAAGCAAGTTGTGGTCTAATATCATTATTTTATACTTGCTCAAACATTAACGTTAGGAATTTATTTGTTGAGTATGATATCATAGTGATTGGAATCAACATATAATTAAACAATAAACTTATGAGTGAGCTCGTTATGGCAAACTGTTTTGCACCTTCAACCACACGATAAATGGTTTGCTCTCTCTCATGCTGAAACATTTTAAGCACGTCGATGCATTAAATGCTGATCATGACCCTAAGGAATAATAGTCACAGATCTGATATCAACATTGAGATATTTATTTCCAGCACTTCCAAACAGATTATGAATGCTGTTTCAGGTCACATAGCTGGTTGAGTTTAAATTTTAAGCAATCTGGAGATTGGTCTGTTGAACTCATGTTTTTCAGTGCAAATAGATTGCTAATAACTCGTCACAGCAAATTGGTAAATTAAATCTTGATCATCTCTCTTGGATGAATAAATAAATGATAGCATTTTCATGAGTTTAATTTGCTGAAGTAGCTAAATCTGCAAACTGGAAATAATATCTTAATTCTGGAAATGAAATGTTGACAAGAAATTTTGACAGTATATCAAGTGTCGATGAAATTTGGATTGCATTTGATTTGTTGATGTGAATGTTTGCTCATGAGAATTCTCTATAATTCTGGATACGTCTTAAAGTGAAATCTGCAGCCTAAAACAAACTTCACAGTCATGTGGATGGCTCTCTTGGCTCAATACTGTATGTATGGTTCACATATTCTCTGAAGTATAAATCTGGAATTTTAGCATTTGAGAGCTATCTTGTGATCAAATTGAGTGAATCAGCTAATATTTCTTCACATTACATTTGTCACAATTTATTTTATTTTTCCAGCATTTTTCGGGAAAAGTTTGGAGCAAGATCACTCTTGCTGTTGTCTTAAATCCATGTATCACTCCACGTTTAAACTGCTGGTAATAATTCTTGAACTTGGAAATTCTATGTCACATTTGGTATATGTGATCCACATTCACACTTTGGGATTAATCTAACAATTCATTTGCACACTATGTCTCACTATCTTCACATCATTTTGAGGGCAAATTGATTGATTGTTTAATCACTTAAGTAATCAACCTAGGCTAATATCACTTTCTCACTACAACGTTTGGCTAGGTCATTTTTAGCCCCCCACCCCCAGGTTAGGAAGCCCCATCTTCTTAGCCTAAAGTGAGAGGCAAGGCCACTGAAGTGATAGTGGGTGGCTTGCCTAGTAGTTGCTTCTAGGGTCTCCTATTGAGGTTAGGACTTTCCCTTTAGCAAGAATTTGAGCGGTAATAGGGTCAATGTGAATGCATTTGACTCCTAAGCATAAATACTTTCACTACTTCATGCGTATGATTAATTAATATGCCATTGAGTGAAACCATTCATGGACTCTCCATCAGAAAAAATGAAAATACAGCAACCAACATATCACAATAAGGACATTTTGATAAGGTCTTTGAAAACAAGAGGATCTTTAAAAGCATTACATTATCACTACACTCATAATCCAAAGGATTCATATATCATCACAACTGGGCTTGTCATCCAACTGAATTCGAGCAAGCTCAAACAATCAGTGAGTCATGAGAATGCACGTGCAAACATAGCGTCAATGATCAAAACAAGTACATTCAAATGATTTCGCAAGCTTTAATAAGAGTGCTTAAGGTGAGGGGTGCAATCATTGTTTACCTTTGCATGTCCTGTGAGTGAGGAAACATCCATACACCTACAACAACATTATGCAAACACATTTGAACTCTTGCAATATCTCTATGTTACTGGATCCGTCGATCCTGGGGGATGGATCCACAGATCGGATCCGAATCCAGATTCAGATCTGCCTAGGAACCGATTCATAAATGTTTCCTCCACTGTAAAACGCATCCCCGGAATCATCTGTGAATCCTACAATTTTGGGTTTTTTAGATTACGGGAAAGAAAGGTTTTCCCTGTCATTTCGTAGTCTCTGAATTCCGGTCCATGTGCCCATGGGAGGAGAAGTTGAGATGGTCGTAACTAGATCCAGTGGGCCGCTTGTACCCACCATCGTGAGGCACCCTCGCTAGGGTCATCCGAGCACCAACACAGCGTGTCGAAGGGGGGAGTTGATAGTGCGTCACACACTTAATCTGGAAATGACATAAACAACCTTTGCTTCTTATTTGTGTAAGCAGTTTCATGTTGGACCACCTAGTGCCCTATGCCCATATCTGTTCTCCTGTCTCATAATGTTATGACCTATGTCGAAGCCCCATCCTCCTTGTTGCTAAAGTATGTCCTCGGTGACAGTAAGCTCAGAACATTATAACTCGTGGTTTATATTTTTTAAGTTTTAATATCTCACCTAATAGTTTAATTTATAAGTATATGTTATAAGTTTATGATTCAATTTATATTAATCTTCGAAAGTAAATTTATTATGTGTGTGTGTGTGTGTGGATATATATATATATATATATATATATATATGATGATAATTGTAATAAGTTTCTTATGATGATAATTATAATATATATGGGGGTGAGTTTTTCGGGCACAAGGTCGCAAGCGCATAGGCCTTAGGTCCCTGGGTCGCACGTCTATGGAGGCTAAGGCGCATTCTCTTATCGCAAGCCCAACGATCTCTTCTCCAATGGATTCAACAATGCTGGAATATTCCCTGGCACGGTTTTCGTGCAGGTTTTGTGCAATCTAGTGGACAATTCCACGTGGAGATGGATGCCCTGGACGACAAACTAGTAGACTATGAACCAAGCCCACTTAAATGCCAAGCATTTAGGGCTCAATCTGATTTCTTTCGTGGGAATTTTTTGTATAGTTTTGGTGTATCTCCAAAGATTTCACCCAAGGCCAAGAACTATGGCTCTGAGGAGAATATCTTTTCTGGAGCTTTGGAAGGCGTAACAGTGTTTAATGCTAAGGTTGGCTTGAATAGTTGAGGTAATGTGGTTATTTCCCCCTCCACTTTCTCCCCGTCAATTCCAAAAACCTCCTCTACTAATCTCCTAGAAGCGAGCAACAAAGAGGGGTTTTTTCCTGCTGCAAAGGCTAGTGCGGGAGTGGCTCGTCCTGAATCAGTGCAGATGGTTGTGGGTAAGGATGTGGTGGTCGTAGATGTGGGTAAGTTTTATGACATGACCTTTGTGGGGAGGTTTAGTGGGAAATAGTAGAAGGAAGGTCCTTTGTCCAATTGGATTGAACATAATTGGAGACCTATGTTGGATTACATCCTAGTATTCCATGTTCTTATCAAAGGTTGGAAGGTTTTTATCTTTCACATGTATGCAAACTGCGACAAAATTTTACTGAAAATTTGGAATTAGGGTCCTTCGGGGTTGATGTTGCAGAATTGGAATCTGAGCTTTGATCCAACCAGAGAACCAAGAGTCGTCATGAAGGTTTGGGCTATATTGCTTGGTCTCCCCTTAGTTTTCTGGACCCTACAGGCACTTGAATCTATCAGTAATCAGATTGGCGTTTTCTCAATCTTGAAGCCCAATTGGGACCACAAGGAGAATAGGAGGTGGGCATGGGTGGAGGTAGAGGTCAACCTAAGGGATGGCTTGGTGAGTAATGTGGATTTGGTCTTCGACAAGCAAATTTGGCACCAGAAAATCGACTATTGGCGGTTACCCTTTTGTTGTTTTTCCTGTCATGAGGTGGGTCACATGCAGTCTTAAGGTAATAGGGCTCTGCCAATCTTGGGTAGGCCAACGAAGAAGTGGGTCGGAAAATCCAAGTGTGCATAGATGGTCGACAGTCATAATCATGCGTCCAAGGTTGAAGTAGCGGAAGTAATTCAGAATTCGGAGGAAGGTTGTTCGACCCGATCAAAGGACATCCAAGCTCAGTTAGTCGGTTCACCCGGTAAGTCATTTGAGTTCCCTCCCCCTGTTTTTCATTCTTCGGCTAATGTGGTTTACCCCTCTTCTCTGCCCCTAGCCCATGTCCCCCTTGTCCCTTAGAATCAGCTTCCTGAAATTCCCTCCCCTTTTCCCCTCCCTGATGAGATCCTAGCCAATAGGCCTTCGACCGTTGTGGAAGGATCAAAATTTGTGGCTTCTTTGGGGTACCCCTCTATTAAGGTTGCAGGGGTTCCCCCTCCCCCTAAAAAGGAATATGTGTTAAGGGAAGGAAGACTTCTCCTCATTTGGGGGCTTAGCTCCCAACCCTTTGCAACCGAACCCAGTTGGGAGGAAGACTCACCTCCTTAAACTCAACAACGAGCAGTTCAGGATATTCGTAAAGGAAAACAAGCCACAATTTTCGGGGCCCTTAGAGTAGGAAAAGCCCTCAGAAATCCTTCGTCGTGATAATTCTTTCTTTCAGTGAATGAGGGATCGGGGTGCCCATAAAAAGCTAGCCCTCAAAAGGCTCATTCTGAGCCACAAGCCTGATGTGTTGTTAATTCAAGAAACCATGTGTGAAGGTTCAAAAGCTAGAGCGGTTTTGGAGTCATGGCTTAAAGGTTGGTCTTTATGTGCAATTGATGCTTTAGGTCAATCTGGTGGTTTAATAATGGGTTGGAGCCCGACTGTAAAGCCTTCTCCTCATCGTCAATTCACTCTGCCATAGTGGTCAAATTGGAGGTCAAGGATTTTGGTTTCATCTTTAATGTGGTTAATGTATATGGCACATATTCGAACAGTATCCCATTCTGGGAAAACTTGGTTGATTCAAGTGTTTTCAATGATCCTAATACAATGTTAGGTGGCAATCTGAATTTCACAACCTCCCTAAGAGAAGTAAGGGAGGCCTTTCCGCGGCAAGATCAACATGGAGGTTATTTATGTCTTTCCTTGAGAAGTTTCACTTAGCTGATGTTAAGCTTATCAGATTGGTTCCGACTTAGAGGAATTTTCGTACCAATGAGAAGGCAGTAGCCAAAAGACTTGATAGATTTCCGGTTTCAAAGTCGTTGTTGGGCGGTCATTTTGTATGGAAGTCATGGATTTTTGAAGGGGGTTTGTTCGATCACAAGCCTATTCTTCTATCGATGTCCTCGGGGGGGAGACGCCCCCGGTGTTTCTTAAATTCAACCCCATCTAGTTGGAGGAAGATTATCGATCTTTGGTAGTTGAGAATTGGGTCCACCTATCTTCGTCTTCAGGATCATCGTATGTGTCTCGATTTGTGCAAAATCTCTCCAGGATCAAATAGGCTACCAAGCAATGGCTCGTATCCTTCTCAGAGAGATCCTTGCAAAAGCTATAAGAAGCAAAAGAAAACATTTCTAGGCTCTATAGCTCAATGGATGGGGGCTCTCTTTCTTAGTCTCAAATTCAACAGCTTAGGGATTTTGAAGTTGTTCGGCACAAGATTTTGGCCAAGGAAGAACAAACGTGGAGAATGAAGGGTAGGGCAATGTGGCTTAAAGCAGGAGATAACATTTCTAAATTTTTCATCACTTCACCAACTTTCGTAAAAATATTAAGACGATATGGGAGATCCAAGCAACGGATGACTCCTTGGTAAGTTCATTTAAGGAGAATGTAGAGGAGGCCACCCAATATTTCCACTCATTGTTTCAGGAGCCAAGAGGATGTCCCATCCAAGAAATCCTCCAAGTCATTTCTAAATTTCCTCCTGTGTTCTCAAAAGATATGAATCAGTCCCTTTGTGAGGAGGTTTCTAAAACGGAGATGCAAGAAGCTCTTTCCTCGATGCAGAAAGGGGAGAGTATGGGCCCTGATGGTCTTACGATAGAATTCGATGTGGGTTTTTACGATCTAATTAAAGATGACTTGCTAAAGGTGGTCAAGGAATCACAAGCGTCCGGAAAACTGTTGGGCTCTTTTAACTCCACTTTCATCTCCCTGATACCCAAAAAACAAGATGGAGCAACTTTTGGAGCCTATCGACCTAACTCATGCTACAATGTAATATACAAAATAATTGTGAAAGTGATTTCCAAGCGGATAAAGCCTCTTCTCAGTCATATCATATCGGAAGAGAAATTTGGTTTTCTTCAGCATAGGGAAATACATGATGCAATGCCAGTTGCTCAAGAAGTCATTCATTCTGTCAAAATATTGAATCAACAAGTGGCCATCCTTAAGCTAGACTTGTCCAAGGCTTACGACCGTGTAAGCTGGACTTTTCTTCGTTTAGTTTTTCTTCAAATGGGGAAGGCCCTCCCTATGTTTAATTGGTTATTGGGGTGCATTTAGTCAATTTCCTTCCTGGTGCTTATCAATTGGGCTGCTTCAAGATTTTTTAGGGCAACTCAAGGATTGAGACAAGGTTGTCCGCTATCTCCCTTTCTATTTCTCATTGTTGTTGAATCCCTCAACAAACTTAAGATGGAGGCCAAGAGGGAGGGGGTGATAAGAGGCCTAAAAGTTCCTGAACAAGAAACTATTTCCCACCTCCTCTTTGTAAACGATGTGCTTTGTTTTTCCTGAGGCACGAAAAGGGATATCTTGGCCCTAAAAGGAGTCTTGGACCTCTATTGCAAAGTCATTGGTATGGTTGTGAATCATGGCAAATCATGTCTTTATTATAGCTCTATTCCAGACAATGCAATGCAGGAATCAAAAATATCCTTCCCTTTCAGGTAATGGATTTGGAGAATGGTTTTAAATATTTGGGGTTTTATTTAAAACCTGACAGCTATAGGTTCGTTGACTGGTTATGGCTAGTTAAAAAGGTTGAGCAATGTGTTTCGATTTCAGTTAACCGTTTGTTGTCAACAGGTGGCAGGTTGGTTTTATTAAAATTTGTCATCAAAAGTATTCTTGTATACTAAGTAACAGAATACGTCCCTACCCCCCTCCGTGTCGCGTGTCCAACGAATCCAACACGATTCATTGGGACACATGTCCGATTCGTGTCAAGTCCGTGTCCTGAACACGTGACGCACATATAACGTGTCCGACACCACTCAAAGCCGTGTCCCGAAATTAGGACACGTGTCCCATAGAAAGGAAGCCCGCGGCCCTCAAAAACGGTTTTAATTTTGTTTTTCTCTCATTTTGCAAA
>ML778944.1:120529-138670 GCA_009831015.1 Picea engelmannii
CTTTATTTTTCATTTTACATATATAAAATTTCATATGTGCAATTTTTTTTATATGCAATGTTAACTTGGGCACTTAACTTTTAATCAATTTTAAACCCTTACTAATTAAAATAAAAGGTCACGACTTCTAATTGGAGTTTGCAGCGTTCCAACTACGCTATTATTCGTACGAACAATGAACGGTAGAGGAGTGTAAGACAGTACTACGACGACATAATAGTACGGAGCACTGATTGAACGGTGTAATACAGTGAATGGACCGGGTGGTACAAAATGGTATGGTATCCGTTAAAAAAATCAATTGACTGATACGTTGGTTTATGATCACTTCTTCAATAAAGATAATTTCCGTTTATTCCTTCAAAGGTTGTGACGTATCACTTCACGGGTTCCACAGGACAATTTTTAATGGCAGCTCCGTTGCAATGATATCACGAATAACCAATCACATTACTCCTTTGGTAAAAGTCTTTGCTGTGTTTTATGAATGACTAGTTAAATTAATGCGATCGGCAGCCCTGTCAACACTTATACTGGTTCTGGTGGCTAAGATTGACTGTCTGCGATATTTTTTCTGGACCGATTATTTCATATTTGCAATTGACATGGATCAGATCTCAGACGACAACATTTCAGGCATTCCCTGTAGTGGTGACTTTGGACTCCTGTACCCTTGCAATTCAGTTTTGTGAACCAGCTGCTGTTTGGATAGCTGTTTTAGTTTCTTTACAGCTGTAGTGAACTCAAATCTGGTGAATCTATGCTCTGACGCTTTTTTTTATTTTATTTTATTATATTAGAACGTTTTATTATTATATGAGACGAACTAGCTCATGCCCAGATGAGGGAACTGTCTATTGTATAGTTGCAGTGAATGGTCCTTCAAACTTCTTTATGTTTTATGATGATTCCTTATTTGATTGGCAGATCAAGACAGATAATCCTTCGATTTTTTTATTATTATTATTTTTTATTTTTTTTTTATTTTTTTTTATTTTTTTTTCTATATTTTATTTGCAGCGGAATACTTTTTTCCTTCAACAGAAATATGATTTGTATATTTTATTTTTAATGGCCAAGGGCCTCATTATGGTCAATGACGAGGAATCAAAGAAACTCTGATTAATAATGTGTGGCATGATTTTTTTTTTTCTTCTTGACTTTTAAAAATTTTAGTGGAGTTTTTTTTTTCAACGAAAATAATCTTTTCCAACTGAATTTCAAGCTTAAATGGCCAAACGCCAATTGTTGGTCAAAGACCAGATCAGAGAAACTCTGAATTTTTTTTTTGTGTGGCTACAAGCCTATATGGCCAATGGCCTAACCTTGGTCAAAGACCAAGAATTCAGAAAAATTATGAAAATACTTAGTGTGGCCAAAGGCCAGGATCAGAAAAACGCAACTCTGATACCAAATGAGACGAACAAAGTTCGCTCACACAGGAATTATCCAAAATACTTGGAATATAACAAAATAATCCATATAGGACTGTAATAATAAATGAATAATAAGATATAAGATATATAATGAGATGATTACAATTGAGAATGAGGGCCTGCTTATATACCCACGCAGGGGTGCCCTTTACCAATAGTCATGTCCTTTGAGACATGACCTTTCATTATTAATAATAATTATTTATTAACTATTATTATGTTATGAATATCTATTTATGTATATTTTATGTTCATAACACTCTCCCTATCACCACGTGCCCCAGGAATTTGTCATGCGACACTTGGATTCACGAATGCATCTCCTCGTCTTATTTGTGTCCTCTCTGTTTCATGTTCATCTCACCTGTCTCTTTCGGCATGTTCTCGTCCTAGAGCTCATGTGGGCGCTGGCCTTCCATTCGTCCCACTCACCCTTGCAGCAGATTATTGACAGCCTGGAGATCCATGGAGAATACAGCCCTGGCATCATCTCTCGTCACCCCCTCGCACGGACATCATTCAACTCACTTCATGACGTCGATTTCCCTCTCACGAGAACCCTTGTTCGGTTATATGTTTATGAAACTCAAAGGTGGCAAGACAGTCTAGTTATATCGTATTGAAGTTTATCAGCCAGAACTAAGCAGGTCGTGGGATCTCAGTTGGTTGTTGGATCGCAATTCACTCTCAGCAACAATATGGCGTCGAAATAGGGAAGTTTGTGGGTGTTATGATTGCACCTTAGGCAGATTATAGGAACAAATTCACACACAGTAGGAGGAAATCGACGAGCTCGGAAATCAAATAGAGCACCAATCTCAATAGCTTCAGGCACAGGAACAAAGGCACAATGAAGAATTAGCCATAGTTATGCATGTTGTCAACAAGAATTAAACACATATCAGCTCTCTTCGTCGATCTCGACATGTCCCAGGTGCTCAAGAAAATCATCGTCCAGCTCCATCTGTTGAATCAAGGGCCTCAAACGAAGCACTCCTCCCGCAACATCACTTAAATGCCCCTGTGAATTCAGCAGCAGGGCATATAGAACAGCCAGACCCAACTGCAAACCAGACGAATGAGGATCAAAAGCAGAACCAGGTGGATTCATCTCTGCATCTGCATTAGCATAGCATGTTCTCTAAAGTTTTGTATCTGCTCTTTTCAGATATAGTCATTTTTACATGGCAATTTTGTATAATGGCCACTAGGTCAAGGCAGAAACTTCAGCTAGATATAAGGACTCAGCAAACAGTTACTTATTTTGCAATTTTGAAATCAATAAATTTTGCAAATATGGCTGAACGTGAAGCCTACCAATCTTTTTTCTAATATAAATATAACCGTTTCTGTTAAAAAAAAAAACATGTCACATGTCATAAAGGCAACCAGCCCAAGGACTTGATCCCACTTGCAAATTATATCACTCAACCACTCAAACTAACCCATCAAGCCATAATTTCAATATTATATATTACAAATAAAATATAAATTATATATTTAAAAAATATATTTTTTTTAAACTTCTATGTAAGTTTTATTATTAAAAAATTATAAAAATATGTTTATATTGTTTGTACCTGCCGTATTCAGATTCTGGCTTTTCAAAAATCTGGCAGATACAAATCTTGGTAACTTAGCAATATCTTCTACATACATCATCCTTCACATGTAAGTAATCAATCACTAAAGGCAAGGATCAAACCAATCAGCAAGCTCGAATAAGGATTGAATGCTAGCTTATCCAATCTTTCGATGGAAACCAATCCCAACACAAGCAAGTAGCAAGACATCATCCTTTATGCAAAGACGCTAAAAGAATAGTGAGTATCATTAGCTAACCACTCTAAATGGCATCCATGCCACTCATGAGAAAACAAGCTAGGAAAACCAATCAAAGAACTTGAAATCCTCCGAGAGCATCGATTGTGTCAAAAGCATAATTTACGAAGAATTGTAAGCTACGATCGTAGAGGCTCAAAAGTCTTTTTGGGGGGTGGCTAGGCTCTGGGCTCAGTGGAGGTCTCAACAAATCACAAAGGGTGGGACCACAATAACCACTAAAGTGGTTCACCATAAACAAAGGAGTGATCAAGCAGTCCCAAAGGTCCAATAAACCCACAAGTTGGATTTACATTAAATATTATCACAAAGGTTAGTGTCTCGGGCTCTAGGGGGTGCTCATAGTTCAACAAACCATCAGAAGAAAGAGACACATCTTTACTACTAACAAGAGTCCCATTAACAACTCCATCCCTATCAACTTCAACAAAGTTCTTTATAGAAAGAAGGGAAAAAGAAGATATACCAAAAGCCTTGGCAAGACCCGAATCATCATGGGATGAATTTCATGCTGCTCACATTACATTGTGCAGCATGCTCAAATAAGTAACATTTGCCCTCATCGTGAGGTTGCTCACACGCCCTACCAATAAAAAATTCTTTGACACAAGAAATCATTTTCCAAAGAGAAGGCAACAATCCCTTTAATCGCTCTTATCATGTGGGAACAGTAAAATGGATGAATAAACTTTAGATACATTTGCAAATCCACATGTAGGTCCTGCCAAATCTAATACTAAACTTCGTAAGAGACTCTTCTTTCCTCTCCCAAATGCATGTTGACTGCAACATCAAATGGAAATTTCCCTCTCTAAATCCATCCATTTGTTGCCAACGGTTTCGCCATACACACCCTGCAGAAATAACTATAAACCAAAATTGGTGATATGGAGAAGGATCACCAAGGAAAACCTAGAGTGCAACAATTAGAAGGCCAACCCACTATCACCTCGGCTAAACTGCTCTCCCTTCGGGCTAGTGCACCCTAGCCACAAGGGGGTATCCCTAGAAATATTTCGAAGTTGGAAAAAAATATTGATAAAATAAGTTAAAATTGATCAGTGCTTTAATCTGTAAAGTGAGTGGAGGAAGAAAAAGAGAAGATTTGAAAAATAGTTTAGTTGAATCCTAATTCTAAAAATTAAGAAGAATATTACAATGAAAATCCACAACTAGAGACCATCACATTGAACAACGCTCCACATGAAGAAATTTTTTGATAACCAACAGAGATATGCATCATAAACTCGTAATACTCATACAATACTACTACCTATGCTGCTACAAACTCCTCACAATGGTAAAAAAGAGAAAGGGAGGGAGAAAGATGGGAGAGGGAGAAAAAACAACTGAAAATAAATTGAGCCTACTCACCACTTGCTCTTATAGAATGAGCAAGGAGGTTACAATGCAAGTTCCTAAAGATGGAATTAGGAAAGGAGTCTAATAATAGCCTAGGGGAGGCACCTTGCTGCTGCCAAATCAGCTGCCATCCTTTGACTAGAATTGGTGTAATTGTTCTTAAAAATATGCTGCCATCTTGTGGCTAGAATAGGTGTACTTGCTCCTAAAAATATGCTGTCATACTGCACATGAAACAGGTCTAAAAGCAACCCATAGAACAACGCCCTCCTGCTGTCATAATTGCTGTCAGATTCCCTTGAAATTAGCATCATTCTACTGTCACAAAAGAGTGTAACTACTGCCATGAAAGGGGGCCCATCTGCTGCTGATCAACTGTTGTCAAATCAGCTGTCGAATCTTCTGTCATTCGGCCTTGAAATCTGTGCCCTTATGACTCATAATTCCTAAAAACAACACCCAGAAAACACTGTAATTGCTCCCATTAATGTGCCTCAATTGCTGGTCAGAAAGATGTCATCATGTGTGCTCAGAAAATAGTGTAACTGCCAGCATTAAAGGCTTAAATGAGCACACTCTAATGTTGCCCGTAAAATGCATAAAACAAACCTCGAAACAGTGCCCTCACACTGCCCATAATAGATGTGACTGCCATAGTTGCCCTTCAAGAAGTGTGTCAATCCACTGAAGAATATGTTGCTGCAGAATCTGTTGCTGTGAAATCTGCTGTTGTGGAATCCATCACCGCAGAAAAAAGAGAACAGTAACCAAGGCATCACGTAAAACAACAGTGTATTTAATGTGCCCTGCTGATAGCAAATTTCACTGATACAGATCTCAAAACAGCAGTAAGGAATCAGAAATAGCAGATCATCTGCTCAAATGGCAGAAGTTCAGTGGGTAAGAATTTTCCTGGGGAAGTGCGCTTGATAAGTTTTCATGAAAATACTCTTTTTTGAGCAGGTAAAAGCTGAAATTTTCCCTTAAATCTGATCTCAGATTGTCTTTTGTCCGTGTGCAGGTTATAGGGGTTATCAGTGCTGAGTTTAACACCCAGAATCTGGTGTTAACAAGACCCTTGCTAAACATTATTGGCTAAGCCACACAGAATAGATATGGTATATAGAATGGATGCATCAAACTTTTTGAAGAGACTAGACACATCTAATTCTATATACACACATACATACACACCAAAAAAAAAACATGTGACAAATAAAATCAGAATGCCATTCATGAATTTGGAAATAAATCCAAAAAGAGATTTATCCTTAGCATTAGCAGACGTGATATATAGACATTACATGCAAAATGAGTGTCTCATCACTCTAATACTATTTAGAGTCTAAACATCAGATTCATTACAAATTAAAAATCTCATATCATCAAAAATATATCCAACCACTGAATCTTCACATCATTCGTATCCTCTTGAGAACCAGGTCTTTAGGTGAGTCATGGTGTTCCAGGGCATCTGCAAAGTCAAGTAAGTCTGCCTCCACATCCCACAGTTTGGTAGGCCCCTTTTTGTATTCCAGACTTGAACTAACAGAGGAAATTAGAATGAATAAATACAAGCTCCTGTTGATCCCCACTAGCACTTATGCAAATGGAGGGTTAAAATCCAGAGAGATTCCATCACACTGGTCTCATTTCAGATGCATCCAGTCATTGGCATTGATCAGGGCTCCTTCCAAACTCAGTGGGGTGGTTCAAGGTTCCGGTTGGTAAAGAATGAGGAGTTAAGAGAAGTACTAAGCAAGTGAGTTAATCACATGGTGACACATAGCACCTGGTTAGGAGAAAAAGTGGGTGATTCAACCTCCTTGATGTCAAAGGCAAAAGGGGTAACAAATGGGTCATTCGACCTCCTAGCTTTTAGCTTTTGGGTTAGTTGCAAGGAAAGTTGTAAAGCTGGTTAAAAGCTATAAAGCTGATTAAAACAGTAAAGCTAGAAGTTGTGGGAATGAGCAGCTAGGTCGAACCCTTAGTGGCAGCCGTTGTTGATTTTGGAAGGCTACTGGAAACAAGAAAAGTAGAGGTGTAAAGCAAGAAACAGAAATCAGAAAATCAAAACAGCTGTACTCCATTACCTCCTCCAACAGTTCGACCTTACCTCACCTCAAACAGAAATCAGAAATCCATGCACATTACAGCAATTATAACTTGCTAGTGCATACTAAAACAGCAAAAAGAAAAACTCTGTTTGAAAGCAGAAAAGGAGATCACACTGAGTTTGCATGCAAAGCTTTTGTCTTTGCATGCTTTATTCCTTCTTTGCAGCAGTTAAGTGCACTTGTTTGAAGGAGGTGGAGGTTCTATATATTCAGATTTGAAAAGCTTTGACCTCCAGAGACATTGTAGCAGTGGAATTCTCCTCCCTTCTTCATCCACCAGACTTTGACCACTACCTTCATCGCGGGCAAAGAGATCAATGGCTGCCTTTCACCTATTATTCACTATGATGCACATTGCAGACAAACTCTTGGGTAATAAGTTATTTGATTCAGTTATGCTTGGTTCTAGCTCTCTGAAGTCTATTGGTTGTGTTGATTGAATTGTTATCATAGATTAAGGTGGTTTTCCGTGCATTTATTTTGAATCTATTTCACTTTAAAGTGCACATTCTTTCATGCAAACTTCATTTATTTCATTGTTAGACATACCTTTGGAATCTGATCCCAACCAACAAAAATCATTATCTGAACTTAACCTTGCTCTTGACTGTTTTCGGACAGCCTGAGAGTGAGTTTTTTAATGTGCTAATCGTCTTGGAATACATGCAGATCTACTTGCAGGTGGCGGCATACATGCAATAGGTATTAGGGACAACCCCCTGTAACTGGAATATTACTAGTCCGAATGGAGAGGCTTTTCAACTGTGACAGGGGTCAGATTTGCCTAAAGTCGTTGTGCAGGTTTGTGTGATAACAGCTCCTCAACCTTCTTTGTGGCTGATTTTTTCCACTTCACTGAAAATATTAAACCATATATACTTCAGTGATTCTCAGCAGATGAGGAACCAGTGACCTGATTGTATAATGCTGGATATGAATAATTTCTCCACCATGGAGAAATGCTTGGACAAATTCCTTCACATCCTCGTAAAAATGCCCAGGATTACTCTACAGTCGAAAATGCCCTCAAATTTGCTCACAGACAAGAAGATGTGTTTAAGGGAGGGCCCAATCCTCTCTCTATAAGAAAAAAAATTTAAGTAATTAGGGTTATGTAGCTTTTCTTTAATTTTCTGTGCTTTTAAGTTACTTGTTGGATATGCCCCAGACCTATCCAGCACATATCTTGACCAAGCCCAGGGCACATCCAGATTTGGATTCACCATAACCAGATCCACATACATATTGCTGCCATATCCATCGCATTTTCAAGGCATTCAAGTGCTCGATATGTGGAACAGCATATCTCAAGCCATGTCCCCATGTCTCTAGTAACTTAGATTATGGATGTTCTCTTATCATGGATAGTTGGACAGATATTAGGTCAAGACCCCCACTAAACATCATTGTGAGCTCTTCAAAAATGACCTTACAAATATAAAACAATTGACAGATTCAATTTACAATATGCCACATTGAAGGAGGCAACAATGTTGTCAGACTCGGACTCTTTTCATTGGTGACTATTGAAGACTCTTAGACTCTTTTCAGACTCGGCAAAGAGAAAAAATACTTCAATTAAAATTTTAAATTTTAAATTTTAATTCTTAAATTTAAATTTCAGAGGAGTCTTGGGGAGTCTTGGGGACCCTTGAGGAGTTTCAGGGGAGTCTGGCAAGTCTTGAGGAGTTTCAGAGGAGCCTTGGGGAGTCAAGATTATTACAAAGGAGTCTGCAGGAGTGACTCTTTTCAATGGCGACTCGGCAAGACTCAGGAGTCCAAAAGACTCTGACAACACTGGGATGCCATGGAGGCTTATAATTCTAATGTAGTAAAGGTTATTCTACATGTGGTACCAATTTGTTGAGCTATTAGGTGATCGATTCAAAATTAGTACAAAGATAAGATTATTTTATTAATGACCAAGAAAAGAACACAAAAGTATGTCAGACTTCAAAGGGGCTAAAATAGTACATCCAATGTCAGTACAAAGTGAGAGTGTCAAGGCATCTCCTAAAACAATGTAAAAGCATAAAGATAATAAGATCTAATACTCAGCTAGAGCCTAACCACTAAATGTCTAGCTAAAGAAAGCTAAAAAAGCTAAAAGAGAGAGTAGAAGGTAAGTTGTTGGTACAATAGAAGTGCTATAAACTAAAAGGGTTTCAAAATCTCAATATTGAGCAAATGAGAGGGAAGATGTCAAGCCCTATTGGAGCTAGCCACCAATGACGAGTAAGAAGACCTAGAGTCGGGCTCACCATCAGAATCGTCAAGCACTGTGAAAGGGCCAAAAGTATGTCAAACTTCGAAGGGGCTAAAATAGTACATCCAATGTCAGTGCAAAGTGAGAGTGTCAAGGCATCTCCTAAAAGGTAAGTTGTTGGTACAATAGAAGTGCTATAAACTAAAAATCTCTGAAAATATCAATACCGAGCAAATGAGAGGGAAGATGTCAAGCCCTATTGGAGCTAGCCACCAATGACGAGTAAGAAAACCTAGAGTCGGGCTCACCATCAAAATTGTCAAGCACTGTGAAAGGGCCAATTCATTGGTGGATGATATCGTTCAGGGAGTGGTCAAGAATCAAGACTAAGGGGGCATGGTTGTATGATCCCGGGGGGGGCTCAAGAACAAGGGAGCCCAACCTCCTAACATCTGAGGCCAAACGGAAGGATCCCCTAACAAAAACTTAGCTACTACGCTAAACCTTGTAAGTAGTATGCTAGGAGGGGGAAGCCCAACTCTAGGGCCACCTAGAGCCCCCTCTTCAAAATGAGCTTATAAATTTAGAACAATTGATAGATTCTATTTGCAATATGCAATATTGAAAGATGCAATGAAGGAGGTTTATCATTCTAATGTAGTAGAGGTTATCCCATATGTAGTACCAATTTGTCGAACTATTGGGTGATAGAAATTGGTACAAAGATAAGATAATTTTATTAATTTCTAACAAAAGACCACAAAAGTAGGTCAAAGGGACTAAAATAGTACAACCAATGTCAATACAAAATGGGAGTGCCAAGGCATCTCCTAAAACAATGTTGAAAGCATAAAGATAATAAGATCTAAGATCCAACTAGAGCTTAGCTACTAAATGTCTAGCTAAAGAAAGCTAGAAAAGCTAGAAGATAGAGTGTAAGATGAAGTGTTGGTACAATAGAAGTGCTATAAACTAAAAGTCTAAAAGGATTTGAAAATCTTGGTACTAAGCAAAAAAGAAAAGGATGTCAAGCCCTGCTCCAATGCACTAGTGGATGATATCCTTCGAGGAGTTGTCGAGACTAAGGGGATCTAGTTGTATCATGTATAATCCTTGGGGGTGATGACACAAGAACAAGGGAGCCCAGCTCTCCTAACATCTGAAGCCAATGGGAAGAATCCCGAGATAAAAACCTAGCAACTCCACTAAACCTAGTAAGTTGTATGTTGGGGGCAGGGAGCCCAATTCTAGGGCAACCTAGATTTGGTTTGTCTGCTAGTATGGTGGTGTACAGTTTGTGATATATATTATAGAGCAGAAAATTCTGATAGGTCTCGAAGAAGTTGGACCACTCCTTAAGGGAGGAGGTCGAGAGAAGACACTAGGTCTCACCGATTTGGGATTTGAGGTATCATGTATCTCTATTTGTTGTTTGTCCTCTTGCATCAGATGATGCATCTGAAAAGGAGGGTATAAATTCTTTCAGTGTTGGCCCAATTGGTCTGAAGTAAAGTCAATCCCCAAATCTCTGAACTTAGGGGATTGTAGTCTAATGATTGTATCCAAGAGGTGCATCTTGTAGAAATTTCATGAATTCAGGTTTCTTGTGCAAATTCAGAAATTTCATCTCTTTAGAGTTTCCACGGATCTAATCTATGTGAATTATCAGCCTTAAGGCTGTACTGAAATATAAATTACAGCAGCAAATAGTGGACAATATTTCACTTCACATTAACCCCAATACACTAGGCAATCTAAGAGAGAAGCTACCAAATATATCCCAACAAGTTTAAGCCCTTTAGAGAAACCTTTTCATGCATAAGCCAGATCTGAAATCATTGCAATTAATGCAGATTTATAGCAGCAAATCTGTTCTATTATCTTCATTGATATGTTAAATTCCTGATTAATTTCAGCCTTAACTTATGTCAAATCAGCATGACATATAAGTTCTGGAAATTACCAAACCATGAAGACAATGAAGCTAAAAAACAAATCTGCAATAAGGCAATTTTGGAAACCTGAAAACTTCTTATATATATAAGAGACAAATTTTAAGTACATACTCTCAGCTTATCAGAAGCTGGTACAACCATCCAAGCTCCAAAACCTTAGCTAGGGAAAACCAAGAAAACCCCTAGCTCCACCAAAGATACTTCAGCAAGCTACAATCACCACTAGCAAGTCCTCCTTGGCCTCATGCATGATGCAAGGCATCTTCTCTTCTTTTCCTTCTCAGAAAGTACAAGTTAGCATTTATCACCAAACTCTAAACTCCAATGCCTCCTTAGGGATCAAATCCTAGCCCTAGAGTTCAAGAATGCTCCAAGAAACCCTAGCGCCTTGTTAACGCAATTTTCTGCACTTATGGACAGATCTGGAAGCGAATTAAAATTTGTTGTTTGCACCCAAAATCAGATCTGAAATGACTCTTGATCTGCACAGAAAACAGGTTAATTTATAGGAATTTCTGCCCTTGAAATATCACTAGCAAAGTCCTCTCCATTTGGGCTGGTGCATGCCAACCACAGGGGGGTGTCCCTAGCCTCATTGTTTGCTGTCTGCCACCTGTAAATCTGCAAAACAGGACAAGATAGCAGCAGCAAAATAAAGAGGTTTATGGCTGTTTTTAGACAACCAAGGTTCAGAAAACTAAATTTTGAGTGTTTTTTGGTGACATTCCTGTTATCGCACAATTTGTACTTGTCCAAAGCCCAAGACAAGTACGTGAAATTGGCATAACAATTGGATAGCCCACCACTGTCACCTTAGTGGGAAATCCCCACTTTTAGGGATGGATGAAGGTCCAACCCAGGGGAGGTGTCCCCGGTAACCTAAAGGGCTGGGAAAGCTAAAGATCTGATCAAGATATACACCCCACTTTTAGGGATGGATGAAGGTCCAACCCAGGGGAGGCGTCCCCGGTAACCTAAAGCGCTGGGAAAGCTAAAGATTTGATCAAGATATACCCCCCCTCTCACTGGTTACCCAAATCAGAGGTCTATGTCTGTAAAATTGAGGCAGAGGAAGAGAAATTGTGTACCTGCCCGGAACAAGAACAATATAGCATATATATAGCAATTTCCAAGTACCAAAATGATATTAAGACCTCAACAGACAATAGACAATGTAAATATATGGTGGCTGACATGAAAATGCAGAGAGTTATCAGTTTACAACAGAAATTAATCTTTTGTAACAGCCACAAGAAGTACAACTCAGAATAGCATGAAAGTATAATGAAAACTTAGCATTCATCCAATAGATCAATTAACACTTTCTAAAAGCAATTTCTGAGCATGTTAAGCTAATGTTAGATCAGTGTATGCAGCAAATTACAAGGTTTTATATGGCTGTAGCAATGTTTTTGTAAAAACAGCAACACAATTAGTAAGTTTAGCTAAGCTAGGGTTAGTAAGAGTTAGTAGAAGCTTAGGAGAATAGGATGTAAGAGTTGTTTGTTCAATTCCTTCACAAGATAGAGCAAGTAGACAAGTGTCTTTTGGGCTTATGGAGTCATTTACAACAGCAGCAAATACTTGGAGAAATAAATGATAGTATGGTCTAAGGATGGAGAGATAAAGCCTTGAGGTGTTGGCACTTCAAGGCCCCAAGCTATGAACCTCAAAGATGGAATTTTGGCTAGAGTGCAAGCTCTTTTTGGGCTGTAGCGAATTCCTCTTCTCCTTGGACAGTTGAAATATATTTTGCAGCAAGCCAGTAGAATAGGGCTCCTAAAGTGCTAGCACTTTAGGGCTTTTGAAGCCTAATCTAGACAAGATCCTCTTGACAATTCAATAAGTGGAAAGAACTAGAGAGAGGAAGAAACACCTTATGTTCCTCTCCTAGGGTTTCTAGCAAGCAATTTCATAATCTTCAACATGAACAAGTAAAATTTACCATAACCATTCAAAGCATGAAAAGAAATTGCAGATTTTACTTACTTCACCAAGAATAATCAAGCATAAAACACCTAGTTGCAGAAATTTCCACCAAAAAATCATCAATAAGCATCCAAAGCAAGTACTCCAAGAGATGCGCACTAGTAAAAAATCAGCCAAGGAGCCACTAGGGCGAAAATTTCAGACTTGTATCTTCTCTTGTGAGAGAGTTATGATGAAAAATAAAATGTCTAGGTCTTTATTTATATAAGACCTCACAATAACAATTTGTCCATAATAAAATAAAGGTCGACCTTAAAAAATTTCCTTTATAATTACAAAATCCAAATTTTACATAGAATAACCCTAAAAAGAGTGACGTTATCCCTTCTAGGGTGATGTTGGCTTCCTAAGTGAAGTGCTAGGCTGGAGTAGTATGGCGCTAGGCCTCCAAAGGCCATCCATCCTCTCACCATGTGCCAAAAGTCACATCACAAGCCTCCCTCATCAAAAACCATCTCCATCAAGCCCTAGTGACGTCATGGGCTATAAGAGTGATGTCCAAGCCTCCAAAGGCCAGCGTCCAAGTGGGAGAAGGTGGGAGCTAGTCTCCTAGCCATGCTAGAGTGCCTCCAAAGGAAACGACCTCCTTCTTCACTGTGCAAGTGATGATCACAAGCTTGCCCCGGACGTGGGGTCTCTGCATCCATCCTTGGGCTTCATAGCCCCCATGAAGGTTCGAACAAGTCATCTCCTCATGAATACCTATCCACCGGGGAAGGTCCTGCAAAGACAAACAGGTACACCCTCTAAGGGTCCATAAGTCACAAGAATCATTCCAAGTAAGCCACATCTAATAACAGAACCACCCAAACATGTGCATCAAACCCCCCTTTTCAAACTAAACAAATGCTCAAAGACATTATACAATTTGTCAAATTTAGGTGTGGGAGGGGTGTCAAGGCATCCTATTGGGCCATTCAATCCCCAAGTCAAAGGTGTTTCCCAAGGAAAACCCATCTAAGTCATGTATGAGTATAAGGTGGAGTGGGGTAAGACTTATGGGCATGGGGTTCATGACATACAAGGGTTCGTATTGTCTCATTTATGGGTGTCTTTATAGAGCGTGTGTTGCACCTTCGTTTTCAATGCAACCTTTTTCCAAGCCCACTTGCCATTAATTTATTAAAGTGTTTCCAAGTTGAAGACATGTGGAGGGGCACTAAACTAAATAATAAAAACAAAGCCCACACATGCTCTACCTTGGTTACACTTGATCGTGCTTTCCAAGGTTGAAGACAATAAGGGGCACTAAAAAGGAAATGCATAGCCCACATATGCTCTACCCTGGTTGGCATGATCATTTAATTAGTTATTCGTTTTATGGGTCCCTTATTTTTCTTGCGAGAAGCATTTCATTGCTCTCGGGATCCCTGAGAGAGCATCTAGAAGGTTTATGATTGGATTTTATCTTTTGCCAGCTACATTTCCCTCTGGGCCTTTAGCCGCTTCTTCGCATGAAATGAGGTACAATCCCTTCTTGGGTCAGTACACCTGAAAATCCCAAAAGAGAAGGAGACGAAATGAAAGAAGTATGGAAAGTGATAAGTATGATCGGGAATGGACGATGACTTTTCAAGGAACCCCCCCCCCAGTGGCATCCTATTCCCTAGGGTGACCAACTTACTCAAACAAAATGACACCCACCAAGGTTACATAAGGCAAAGAGTATAATTTCCAAGCAAACGTTCTGTAATCAAGAAAGAATTTTTTTCAACATATTCAAATGCTTCCATTATTAGAATGACACTTACCGTGATACCAGACTTATTACCTCATGAAGCAAGGCTCGCTATCATATGAGACCAGGCCGATGTGATGGATGTTGCTCTGTTGCTGGTGATGTATAGTGATGCATCAATGAATAGGAGGGGCCCTGCGGGGCTATGCTAGTCAATCTGGCTCTCGACACTCCATATCTACTACCTGTGGGCCTCGAGACATGATCTCTTCGATTACCCATAATCTAAGGGGGTAACAATTCCTACAACTTTTTACTCAAAACCAGCAAAGAAAATGATGGAGAAAGCTATAAAAACAACAAACAATCGCCCAAATGGTCTGCTATTAACTTTTGAAAATGAGACAATTCACAAGCTAAAAAACACAAAAAACTAGAAGACCTGGTACAAGCACATCAAGATTTTATTTTTTCAAATGTAGGAGGTTGTTTGCGCCAAGAAACAAGTACAAAGATGGTGTATTTGTGATCCTTGCATATAAAAATCAGAAGCTAGAAAGAGAATGAGAGGAGAGAATTCTGAAGTCTTGAGCTGCTGAAGCAGAATATCCAACTCTTTGACCATGAGAAGCACTTCATTATATAGATTATGAGTGAGGAAAGAGGGGGCCTTGGGTTAGGTAGGGAGAGAGGTGCGTCCCCCTTGATTGAGGAGTGAGTGGAGTGAAGAGGGGGAGAGAATCTAGGGGAAGCAAGAGTTGGGGAGAGTAAAGGGGAAAGTGGTTGAGGTAGGTGGAAGAGAGAGAAGAGAAAAGGAGAATTGGGGAGTAAAGTTAGGGGAGGTAGGAATTAGGGAGAGAATTTAGGGATTTAGTGGGTGAGAGAGTTAAAGGGGTAGAGAAAAAAGGTATGGTCCCCCCCTTGGAGAGAGAAAAAGGTGGGCGCCCCCTTCCTCATGACTCATCTATCCAACATGAATGCCAACTCATCCGAGTGCTCTACCAATCTACCACATGTCATTTTCTGGAGACTATCGTGTGTCACCCAGCCTGGTGACCACCCCTGCTAAAAATAGACTACCAAAAATAGACAAGCCCAAAAATAGTAGTCTCCCTAAAAACTCGAAAATACCTCAAATGTGTTCGGGACCACCAAGAGACCACTGCCAAAAATAGTATGTCTAAAAATAGACACTTCCAAAAATAGAAAGTCCTTGGAAATCAAAGGAAATATACTCATCGGATTCAATTTTTTGTAAGAAATCCGGAAATGCAATCAGAATCACCATCTCACCTCGATCTCCACCTACTAAAAATAGAAAGTACTCGGACAACATATCGGAAAAGGTTCACTGGGATTAGAATGTAACCAAGAACAATATTGTGTGCTCGGAAATGTCATGCGAGCCTCCGGACATTGTCTCCTAAAAATAAAAAAACTAGCTAAAAGCAACAATGTCTCTCTCTGAACCATGGAAAACTAAGTTGAATTTGTCTTTGAAGCAAAACCACTACTCAACCAACCTTTGTACCTTCCCTCAACGAAAATCAACCTCAACCTGATCAAGTGTTGTCTCTGAAGAATCATCTAAATGCCAGTAGAAAAACATAACACTGGACCCTAACCCTAGGATTTCCAAGTAGAGCTAAGGATATCAAGATTCATCAATTGATCTAGAGACATCCATACAAGGTCTAGCAACTCGAGAGTAAGCCACCTACGCCACCTCCAATGTGCAAGTCCATCATGAAACACCAAGGGTCGACCATACACCATGCACCCCACATCTCACGAAGCACCCCCAAACATGGTGTAAACACTTTCAAAGTAACCCCAAAAGTTAAAACTCCCTCTTTACAAGGAAAGTGTTTTCACAAACACCTATCGTCTCCCTTTGCAACTCAACCAAACATATCATCTGCAAATTTGAACCTATTATAGTCTCGAAGTCAACCCAAACATCATCCTCCATCAAGGCATCACACCTCTCCTCTTCAAAACAACTAAAAGGCTCATAAATCGAAGAAACCAATGCAACATGACTAGAGTATCTCCTAGGAGGTATGCTCACCCTTATTGCAGATATGAGTGCTCCTACATGCTCCTGAGCATCTTGTAATGTTTGAGTAAGCCATCTCGACCTCTCTCATGTTGGAGTGGAAAGTGAAGGCATATCCACCCCCAATCTCATCTCGTCTACCTCTAGATCAAATTCTACTCTAACCTCTGAATCAGTGTTTGGAACAACAACCTCCTCGCTCCCTTCAATCTCTAAAGGAGAATCATGTGAACTAGAAGACCTCATTTCCTCATCAAACTTCACATATCTGCTCACTATTGTTTTTCGTTGTGTTGGGATATTGATCCTGTAAGATGTAGAAGTATAATTGTATCCAATGGCACATTATGCCATCACAACATCTTGAATCTCCAAAGAACGTTGACCACCTATGAATCTAAAGGAACATAACTCTGGATCATCAACAACCTGCCAAACTCCATCATCCCTCAAGTCAATATCATAGGCCAAAACCATCAACAACCTATGATCATAGGTATCTCACCCATGCACCTCAATATATTTAGCAACTAAAGCAACAACCTCATCACACTCAATTCCCTCATCCTGAGAGAATCCTTTACTAACTAGAGTAAGAGTCTCACCAATGTCAACTCCCTCTTCCTAAGAGAATACAACAACCTTGTCACTATACTCTAGAACACTCCCATCGACAACAAGATTAAAATCAGTACTCGATTCCCCAATAGGTTCTAAACCTATCTACATGACACCCCACCATACATGTTCATATGCATCCTTAAAACTAGAAGGGTCTTCCATCTTCTCACTAAAATGCATAAGTGTGAAAAGATCAACAAGCAACCTCAGTTGTAAAGGCAACCCTCCTGCACACCTCTAGCCAAAATCCTCGGACTAGCTAGACCACAATCACTTATAATTCAACACTATCCTTCAATTGCAATTCTCCACTGATGATCTGCTATACAATAAACTAAAAGACGATTTTACTTCAACCCAGGAACAAATAAAACATCACTCAACCCAAGAACATCACATGATTTCATTTGGAAGGAAATGAAGCCCAATCCTCTCCACAATAAGTAGCATCATCACCCAACTCCACACTCAAACCTCCCTCTGGCTCCTAAAGCCCACTAGAGAGTGTCCTATCATAAGTCATTTGTCTCAATGCCCCATTATCCACATGCCATCCAACACTTGACACAGAGTTAGAGGATCAACAAGAGACCATTGAGAAGGCAATCTCAAAGTAAAATGAATCCTCATCTACACCTACAATGGTACTATCTGCAACCAGTTTGGCCTTCTCCTTCTTCTTTGGACACTAGCTGGCATAATGTTCCATCTCATAACATTGAAACGTATCACCTTACTCCAGACCTTCTTTCATGTCCCTAAGCCCTCCTTCTTCTAGTAGTTTTTCTTACAACCCTTCTCCATCCTCCTGACAAGAGCAATCTCTTCTACTTCCTCTTGCTACATTGAACAGGACTGCAACCTGATCTCTTCTTA
>ML778944.1:265352-282380 GCA_009831015.1 Picea engelmannii
AACAATTTAGTTGAGTGGCAATTCCTTAAACTCGTATATTTAGGCAATTAGTTATCAGAATCCAACTAATGGTCAGTCAGAAAGCAAATCCGAAATTCCACTGAGCATATATGCAAGGATCATAGATATACACAGTTGATTGATGAGGTAAAAGTGGAGGAAGTTTCACAAGATATTAATCATCACATGATAATGGAAGAATGAACTGTTCTTCCAATGGCTTGCACAACTACAAATATATCAAGTTAACTAGCAAGTTAATGGGAAAAGGAGGTAGATATCTCAACAGTACCATCCTAAATGATGAGAAAGCATTTTGCATGGCCTTCATTAGCAATCCAGAATTTAGTATAGGCAGGGTACATCAGCCCAACCATTCCCTTGTGTATTGATCATCAGGAACTTCACAGGGTTTGTGAACCATATATTATGAGTATGGTGTCCACCACAAATTCTAGAGCATAATTTGATTGTTTGACTATGCTGGCAATAGAGCCAAAGTTTCTTTGTGTATTTATTATCAGGAACTTCTTAGAGTTTGTCGACCATATTATGAGTATGTTTTCCACCACAAAGTCTAGAGCATAATTTGCTTGTTTGACTATCCTGGCAATAGAGCCAAATAACTTTACATCTGTTGAGACATAGATGCACATAATTTTAATCATGGGGGTTAGTCGGTCCACTGGTTTCCAACAATGTTATTTTTAAGTCAGCTAACAGTATGTCACAAATGATCCATTGGAGATTGAGCTGTTGTCCTTTTGAATAGAGTTTTCCTTGCGTGTAGGATAAGCTGCATTATATTTAGGACGCCAGCAATGATGCACCTGCCGTATACATTATAAAAACATGTAAAGATGGGTGTTGATGTTTATTATGGTGATTTGCTATTTTGTTTTTTACCAAATGAGTATGGCATCCTGAGTATGTCAAGATGCATGTACATATTTATTATGATGCTTTGGTATTTTATTTCATGTCAATGATCACAATAGTATTATTAGTAAAAGCATGGCTACTTCAGCAACAAGTAGTTAAAACTTCACATCACACCATTAACATGAAATTAAGAATGTGGCATAAATCAATAAGCATTAAGGAAAATGGAGAAAATATGACAAGTGCAATCCCACAAAAGTAACTACTGATCACTTGCACCCAAGAAAACCTTTGAACAGCGCTAAACTTTAAGTAAAGTACTAAGATAAATACCTGCACTAAAGAAATGAAATCCATCATTTGTCATCTGCAATCCTGTCACTGCACCATAATGAGCTGTTGCTCGGTTCTGGGATGACAACATACCAGGATGTTGTCTTTGTGTTCCAGAGCCTCTTGCCACTCCTTTGCCTAACAACATAGAAGACTTTGTTCCATTCCCAACAGACCCCTTTTTCTGTGGTGGCCTAGCCTTGGTAGAATTCAAATTGCCGGAAGCCAGAGACTGTGCTAATAAATTCATAAAATGAAGGGTTGCTAAGAGATAGTTAGAAGGCATGGACATTATATATGGGAATCAAATCTTTAGCATTACTTCCAGCAACAATAATCAGGTCCCAAAATGCACTTTGCAAGAAAAAACTCAATACAATAGTAACAAATAAAAATATATCCTTGTATAGGATGAAATTTTATCCTCGAACAAATTGACAACAAAATCTCAAAAAACAACAAGACAGGATAAACCATAATGGCTACTTATAATAGGTTTGGCATGGACATAAATAATGATGTTTATATTTTTATGAATGAAAATTTAAAACCAAATTGCAATGCACCTACAATATACAGATCTGTTTCTCTCTTTCGTAATTGTGTTTTCTGCCTTGTGCATGACATGGGAATAAAGGTGAAGAGCAGGTACTTTGGCTTTTGTAGCAGTGCCTTTGAGTATAAGTGGACGCCTCCCAGCTTGAGACTGAAACTGGTCCAGTACTCGGAAACATCCAACTTGTCTGATGTCCCAAAAGCGTATAGCACCATCACATCCCCCTGTCACTACCACCCATTCATTTGAAGCAGACCACTGTACAGCCCAAACTCCATCTGCCATAACAATCATGCTTAGCACCCTATCATCTGCCAGAAAACCTCTTTTAATATTGATATTTGTATTATAACAAAAAGTTCACTATTCGTGCAATTGCATGAACATTCCAGGTGCTATTAGCCTATTTACAACTAGAGACATAAAAATTATTTGAAAATGTATAGACACCATATTTGCTCTGACAAATTACAATGCATTGAAATCTGAAAAGCTAAAATGCTGGCAATTTTAAAAGGACATGGTATGAAACAATCATTTAACCTTTCTTGGAAAAATTATTTAGCAATCGAAAGAAAAAAAATCATATCTAAATGCCTAGCAAATTTACCTCCATGCACAACACTCTGACAAGCTCAATAAATAAAGAAAACAATGATTCATTACAACGAATTACTAAAAAGGTGAAAAAATATATACAATACAAAATTTAAAGAGAACAAAAATAAATGATAATTACCAAATCCTAGCCAAGGTTACCGTTGGTGAGTGCTGGAAACCTACTCCTTTAGGGTTATGGTATTCCTCACTTGAGAAGGAATATGAAAAGACAAGTGATAAGAACCGTCATCGGGAATCCAAGAGACCTCTTGGAAGATGAATCCAAAGGTCAAAAACAATGTATTTATATGTGTATCATATTAATGAAATGCAATCCACACTTATCTCCATTTGCACATTCCAACAGTGAGAATGCAAGGGGAAGAAAGCTGCAGGTTCAAATTGGGTACAGGTGTGACAGATTTCCAAAAATTAAGGAAAAGGATTCATCGATATACATATTTTTCAAAAATGTATGTAGAATAAAATAAAAAAGAAAATATATAAATCGAAATGATAAATTTGCAAACAGGTGACAATAGATTAAATGTTTAAGTTTTGAACACAGCAAAATGAGCAACAATTGATTCAAAGTTCACCATCATAGTTGAATAATTAATATGTCTACGGAAAAATGGTCTTGATTAAAAAGAAACTATAAGCCACAATGCCAAAATTACAAAACTTGAGCCATGGAGTCAAGCTATAAAGATTACTGCTGTTGAGTTTTTCTGGAATTAGACTGTGTGTGAGATTTTCGATTGTCCAAATGAAAATCTCGCACAGTTTAATTCCAGAAAAACTCAACAGCATGATGACTAACTGTGAAAGCTTACACACTCCAATATAAAGATTACTACTCATCATCGTACTGTCCACCATCTACATCATCCAACTTAACATCTTCTAGGTTGCCCCAGCTTTGGTAATAAGAAGCAGAAGCATGACCAGAACCAGATGCAGAACCACTATAAGAAACAGACAAAGAACTCAAACCATCTCCCATAACAGACTCGTCATCTTCCTCCCAGGTGCATTCGTATGAGCATTTGAGACTAGGTGGCAGTGTGGCACTATGGAGGGAGGGAGAGGTGCAGGTACTGCTTTGGGTATTTTATTTCTTTTCATTTTCTTCAAGTTTAGATAAATGCAGGTCAGCAGGTGCATTTCCTGCATTGGGAAATCCTCCTGACCTGCCCTTAGCTTTTAGTCTTCTTTTCCAAGATATGAAATGTACCGAAACATCAAGGGTTAGTCTGGAATCTGGAAGCCGATTCCAAACAGTTCCAGAATGAAACGATGGATCCATGAACTGGATCCAGATGCTTTGGGTTCTGGCGCTGGATGTGGTAACCTTGATTTTGATCATTGCACTTGCCCTGAAACCCGCCTAACAAAGTGTACAAGAAACATCTTATTATGTTATGATAATATACAGGTTTCAAGACATTGTTGAACAATAAGAATTCATAAGAGTATTGAAGATTCAATATTATTCATGAATTTCCCCTATTTAGTCCCCAGTTCTAAACCATCATCAACAAAAACGATGGTAGAAAGTTGTTCCCCTTCTACCCACAGTCAAAGTCCCAAGACAGAATCATATATTAAACCGCTTATCCAGTAAGCTGAAAAAGCGAGCTCAAAAGCTTTCAGTCATGACTCATGACGATTACAGTGTGACTTTAATTTGTACCTTTTATCATAATCACTTCCCACCTACATGTTCAAGTTCACCCATTGGAGAGTTGAAGATTTATATTTTGTATCAACTTGATTATGCCTAGAACTTTGCATTCTGATCACTTTTAAATTTATCTTTCAGCTGGCAATTTTAACATTGGACTAAATTTGTACATCATAAGTAGAGCAATTAGAGCTTGAGATCCTTGAATGGACTCGAGGCTTTAACTGTTAGCATGATCCCATTCATTCTTCATAATGTTCTTCATTATAAAAAAGAACATCAAGATTCACATGTAATATTCAGAATCTTACAAGAACACCAGTCGCCGACTCACTACAAACATCAAGTTGATTGTAAACTTACATACCCCACAATGCCTTCACCAAAGGCTATCCCATCCATAGACTGTTCTCAACTCCAACAAGCAGTCCCACTGCTGCAGTGCTCAATACCAGCAACTTCCAAACAGGCTACAATTTTTCTTTTACCCTGTATAGTGACTGAAACAAAAACTCTGCTGGTCACCTGTCATCCAATGCACCTACCAAAAATTTTATATTACTTTAATGTATCAGGATACGAATATACTGATTTCTGGATTTCCTAAATTCGAGTTCAATGTCCCCAGTTAAAAGTTTGCCCTTCATGTTGTATTGTAAGCAAAAAGCATGTATTCCCTTGTTTCGCACAATCAGTCTAGGTACAATGAGATTTCCATCTTAACTAACTCATGAATTTGATATTTTAACTTTTAATGCATCAACCACATTTACCAAATTGTACCATTGAAAGCATTATACTGTTGTCTCCTAGAAATTTTCCTTACTAAAGTAACTCCAACTGATTTTGCCCAGCCTGTGTAAACCTTCCAGATATAATTTTAGTAGCTTCTTAGAATCAACATTCACTGTAACCATCAGGAACTACTATAAGCATGATTTCCACCATCAGGTCTCATGTCCTTACCTTTTCAACACCCCTAGTGACTAGTCCCCCCTCTAGGGAATTTTTAACAGAGATATTGTGTGATGAACCTGTTGTCGTCCTTATACACACTTGCAAACGTGTGCTAAGTCAAGATATACAACAAGATACACAATAATGTTAGATACAAATACTTACAACTACAGAATAGAATGATAGATGTTACAACAACTATAAGCAAAAGATATACAACAAGATACACAATTACAACAAGAATATCTAAGAGTTACAAGATACAAAGATACAAAGAGATATAAGATGAGTAGATGATACAATAACTACAACAATGAATATTCTAAAACTATCACAAGATTATACAAATAATGCCAAGAGATTGAATAACCATGTGCTTGCATGTGCGGGAATTAAGGAGATTCAAAACATGAAGATCATCAACACATCAAGCCAAGCATGCCCCAATAGCACTTACTCTATTGGACTGCTTATCAATGGCAACCACAACACTCAAGACCCAACAAGATAGTGCCTCCAAAGGGGATGCGCAACCTCTTGAGGGATCACACCACAAAAGAACACTAATTGAATAAGATATGCTTTTAATGAACAAGTGGTCAACAACAAAACTATGACAACTTAGATGATTAATCCACAAAGCAAAAGTTAAACTTGCATGTATAAGTAAAAGTGAAAGAGTGCTTGCAAGTGTTACTTAGATGCCAACCACATAAGATATACCAATAAAGAAGATGCCCAAGTGTTTAGTGGATTAAAGAGTTGATTAAAGATTATTAAGTGTTGAGTTACTCCTAGCTAAGTGTCAACCCAAAATTCTCCTCCCCCAATTACCAAGTGGTTGTTGGATGCTCAAGAAGTGAGGCAACAAGGCCTACCCTAACTTCACAGGTCAACCCTAAGATCTAAGTACTCCCGGAAGGGACGCCGCGCGCCGTGAGACCGTCCCCGGCCTAGCACCTTCCGTTGCTTTCCTCAAACCCCGTTTTAAATGGCAAAGATGGTGAATTAAGGTGTCCTATTAAGTCTAGTAAGTTATTAGGCCTATGGACTAAGTGTTTTTAGGTGTTTAGGTGGTTTGGGTGACTTTTACTTGCCCAAAAAGTGCCAAAAAGGGCCAAAACCGAAACTTTTAACCAACATAAAAAGTTGCTCTAAATCATGAGATTATAGCATGGAAAACACATGAGGAACTTGAAAAGACTTGCTGAAATGAAAGGTTACTTCTACAACATTAACATACTCATGTGTGTTTGCAAGTTTAGAAGAAAATAATGCTTAAAGGACAAGAGCTTGCAAATGAAAAAAGTTTGCCTTAAACCATCACCATTTACCCATATGTGTATTGCATTAAGATAAGTGCTAGGAAGAAGAAACTTGCAAAATGAGAAACTTAAGGCATGAAAATAAATCTATGCCTCCATGGGCTTAAACTAAAATTTAGTTGTGTGAGATCTACTTCTAAACGATTTTAACCATGAGCATAAGCATATCAAAAACACACAACTAAACTAGCCATACTATATTGGGGGTTGGCTTTGCCAACTTCTCATCCAAGGTGTAGGCAATAAGGAAAATAAGACTTGAAATGAAATGCAAAAACTACAAACCACTCACAATGGCACAAGGTGGAGGCAAGCCTTCCTATTTTGTGCCAAAGGGGGTTGGAATTTAAATAGTTAACTACCACTAAAACAATCCTAGCCACACAATCTTGCCCTAATGACAAGTGGGGCAAAAGAATGAAAGATTGCAGAAAATTTAAAGTACACCCTAGCCTCACGATTTTGGGGGGTTGGCTTTGCCAATCTCTCACCCAAGGAGTAGGCACTAAAACTTTACAAAAACAGAAAACTTATTACAAGAATGCAAGCCTCAAGGGAACTTCCTGGGGGCTTGCTACAATGCTAGAATGAAAGAGGAAAAGTTGGGTGTTTGTTACCCAATCAAAGGAGGAGCCTTTGGTGTGTTGTGTGACCGAAAATGGGCAGCATAACGCCTTGACCTGGTAAGAACCTGCAAAAACCAGCAAGCTATTGCTTGCTGGAAATGATACACAACACACAAGAGAGTTAAGAAAACTCTCGTTTTTCAACGGAAATTTCCTACATACAAAATTTAGAAAAAGTATTGATTTTATGTGACCTATCTAAGATTGTTAGCAAACCGAATCTTATATGAATGAGCAGAAAATAAGATATGAAAGACTATGAAGTTTAGGTGAGCTATGAGGGTAGACTCTTGCTCGAGTCTATCCCAACAAAACCCTTGAAGTAAACCTGCAAACTTTGAGACACAATGTGAGATACAAGAGTAGATAACGAGTTGCATAAGCAAATAACATAAACTAATTTATATCATTGGCTACCCAACACATTTAGGCCAGCAACTACACTAGTGCCTAACCTATCCAAGTAAACTAATTTACCCAAGAGATCTACTCAATATTACACAAAATGCATAAAGAAACAATATCACCTCATGTGCATGGAAGTAGCAAGACTAATCTTTGTTACTTCAAAATCCTCCAAAGCCTTTCTATTAATCCAAGGGAGAGACTTGCAGCAACTAGTTGCTCCAAATTTCTCAAGAGAAAAATGGAAGTGAGAGCAAAATGGACAAATGAGAGAGAGACGAGGCAAAAATCTGGTAGCATAACAATAGCTCAAGAGATGGTGAAGAAATGAGTGAGGGAGGGGTTCTACTTATACCTTGAGAGGCAAAGTGACCCCTCCTGGATCATTGCCAAGTGTTGCAACACAAGCCATGGTTGAGATCTCAAGGAGGGAGGGCGCAACTTTAGGGTTTGGGTGAGGATTAGTGAGGTGGCAATGAGTTGTGAAGTGTGGGACCAAGCAAATAGGTGATGTGTGAGGCTAGAAAGGGCGCACCTCATGAGGGAGGGGCCCACAACTCGAAAAAATTCAAGTTGTAATGTTTCTCAAGCTAGGGGGGCGCAAATCCCCTAGGGGGCGTGAGGGTATGAGTGAATGAGTGGGTAAGGGGGTGTGAAAGGTTGGGTAGAGATTGGTTTAGGTTAGGAATCATCTTTCTCACCATTTTCCATCTTTACTTTACCCCATTAGCTCATAAATTACAAAAATGACATTTTTCCTATGTCATGACTTAGCAATTAAAATTGTTGTTTTGACTGACTGAGACYCCTGGTGGACAAACACATAGGAAAAGTTGTTCGACTAAGCTAAAACTTGGTCCAAGGGTGTAGGGGGTCTCATTCCATTTCTTTTRAGCACAAATACCCCTAGCAAAAGCTCAAGGACCTAGTTTTTACAATATTTGCTCAAAAAAAWATTAAAATTAATTAATTAAATTACCCAACCTTAGGCAATTTTAATTAATTAAAAAAAAMCTATCTAGACTCRACAGAATTCCGCGAAACTTTCTGAAATGTCATACATGGTCATTTACATCATTCCTAAACACTAACTACCAGAGGATAACTCCATTAGAACGCCTTTCACCACTTTGGAGGAATTATTGYTGGTGGGAGTGAAAAGCTCAAGGGAAATTAATAAGGCTGAAAAGCCAAATTAATAACCTGAGGATAAAAAACACTCAGTGAAAGAAACTCTCCTAATGAAGAAATCCCAAGGTAACTGACCTAACTATGATCCATGCAAACCTATTACATTATTAACTCGCGCAGGGGTGCGGAAATTCCGATTACAAAAATATGTGTTGGAGGCAAAAATTGCCCAGTAGAACCAAATAGTCTTCGACATGTTTGCATCTGTTGATACATATCTTCATGGTACATGGAGTTGACCCCCTAGTTGAATAGGCGGTCAACAGAACCCAATACTTAAAATAGCATAATAAACCTGCACAATGCATACACACGGTGTACACCATGCATAGGCATGGAGCGCAGCTCCCAAAGGCAATTTTGGGTTCACAACATTTTGAAATCCAGTATAATTCCAAACAAGATGGCTTTATCTTTGCAACATAACTGTATAGTTATTTTAGAATGAAGTTGCCCATCATGATGTTCATTTTAACTAGAACTTTCATACTAATGTTAAATATTACAATTGTTTTCCCTATTTTAACATTGTATTTCTCCTTTTTACCACACTTTTCATATATAAACTATTATAACTCAAAAAAATCATTATTAGAAGCTTGCTAAATTACATTTGTGATTTTGACCTGATTATCTAACGTATGTCAGAGTAGTATGTACACTTTAACAATGAGATATTTTGAAAGTCCTGCAGTCAAATATATGCTTCTTGTCACTGGGGGCTTGATTGGTTGGTCAAGCAGGGGTGGTGATATTCCACACCCCAAGTGTAGTAACATATTTATCCCCCACATTGAAAAGGACGGGCTGGGGGCCATCATCGCCAGTGCAAGCAGGCTGGGTGTGGTAATGAGCAGAGATCCTAGCCCATAGTGCTGTTGAATTTCCCCCAATCAAGGTGTTGATTGGGCACCACTTAAGTTAAATGGAAGCATTCAAGCTATCAGTGTGTATCTGTGTATATATATGTATATGTGTGTGTAACCCTTTGGGCTATGGTGGAAATATATATATATATATGCTTCCACACACACACATATATGTGTGTGTGGGGGGGGGGGGTGTATATATATATGGTTTACTAGGGATGCCATCCACGAATGTGGGCAAGCATCCCTTGGGTTTCCCTGCGAGGTTCTCCTTGGAAAAAAAATATATGCTTCCACCATGCTATGTTTTCAAAAATTTTAGTCTTTGATAGGCATACAGAAACTAAATAAAATTGCAGCCATATATAGCTTGAGCCCTGAAGTGTACCACGGTGACCAGATAATGTATGAGTAAATGCTCCAGATGCAATATCACATAAACGAACTTGCACATCTTCTGTTCCAGCTGCAATTAACATGTGAGTTGTTGAAATTGAGGACATTGCAGTGCCATAAACCTTTCCTGGCATCTTGAACTGCATTTCCACCTGAAAGACGATTTAGACCAATATTTAATCTCAACAAAGAGTATATGTGTCAGACAATACCAGAGATAAAGAGCAGAAAAGTGAATGACAAGATGAAAACAAGTAAAACTCTGTATTATATACCTGGGTTGTATTTGTGTCCCAGACCTTGATATAATGATCAAATGAACCTGTAACAAAAAGGCCAGTATCGACAGGATACCACAGCACTGATGATACTGCATACTGATGCCCATACTCCAACCGTTTATCAACTACAAAGAGTGATTTGTGCTTGGCCACCAGTCCTGCTCCATCATCATCTGTAGCCTGTTGAATATCATAAACAGCAGCTGAACCATCTGACGCACCAGATAAGAGGTAGCGGCCCTCTGTCAAGTCAATCTGTCCCCATTGTCAACAAATACTGTTTGTATAAATTCCTATTTGCAAGTTCCAGAATTTTCACACCTTAAAAAATAACAAGAATAGTAAAAGTAATATTCAAGGTAAAAGCAACTAGAATCATTATGAATGGATCCATATTCAATAGCAAATCAAGTTATGATGCTTGCATATCCAGAACGGTCAATAAGTCAACATGTAACATCCCGGCATGTATATTAAAAAGAATCAGCATTTGTTTTAAACTATTAAATATAGCACGGCAGTGAAGCATATTGACAGTATTAGAATTTATTAACATGTTGACAGTACTGGAATTTGTTTAAATCCTCATCTAGCTAGAATATGATAAACTTAAAATTCTGACATAGAAACTGAAATTTTTGTCAAACTTTATAAAACAAATAGATACAATCTTTCAGCATCATTTCAATGTTTTTCAACTGATTCCAAAATTGTAAATTCAGCAAATAAGATTGATACTAAATACCAAGGAATTTAAGAAACTCATGATGCACAATTTTCAGTCTCAATTGGACATGTTTCATATCCACCAGGTCAATGATTACAAGACAGTAAGTTTAACTCTCTTCTCCAAAACAAACTTGGTAAAAACAAGAAATAAAACTAAGCAGAAAACCTACAGGATTTACAAACTCTTACCCCCTCCCCAAAAAATGGTTAAAAGTTCATTCAATCATGGGTTATATGCATGACCAAGCAAAGACCAAAAGAACAAATGAAAACAGGAAGAAACTCCTATAAACTAAACCATCCCAAGAACAGTACGCTCACCCTCTGTTAGCAACAATGTGGTTACCAGAGTCTAGAGATAACCAAAGAATCAAAAACAAGGAAATGATTGATACTCATCAAAATGTTCTTTGTCTATGCAATGACCTTAATATGCCTCATTCTAATAGATTTCAATCGTGGTCTCAAACTGACCTGCATGGAATGACAGAACATGGTTGACTGCAGCATATTCATGTTGATGCCACTGGCAAGATGTGAATCATACACAAACAAGCAAATGCAAATCTAGGAAGCTTTATAGCACTGGATAAAGAAAATGTGGTAGACTAGTAGCAGCTTAGAGCTATAAATCAGCCAGCAATGAGACAAATTAAAAAAGGAAAAAATGTCTTGATGCCTAGATAAGATAAGATAATTTTATACTAGTCCTGTGAATGACAGGTAAAGGTGTGTCATCGAATAACACACCAATGGAAAGGACGTAAGGCATCTCCCACCTATATAGAAGGGCCATTAAAGGTGAAATACTATAAAATAAAACAGAAACACTGAGGACATCAAAGAAGAGGAATCAGCAATGATGAAACGTGAACAATTTACATAACATGATTGGGAAGTAGCAGTAACATCACTAGAATGTTTAAAGAATAATTTAGGATCTCCATCCATTTGTATGTCAGTAGGTTTTGTGTCTTGCCAAAATTCTAAGATTCGTTTAAAATTCAGCCAAAAAAATAAACAAATCATGGACAAGTGAGTACCTGAAGACTATTTACAGCACCCTTATGTGCACTGACAATTTCCTTCTGGTTAGCAAGTTCAAGACTCTGTATTCTTCTTGATTGCACTCTGTTAGCCAGAAAAGCAGGTCTTATTCTCCCCAACTCTCTATCCTTCACCTCCTTCCACATTTCTTGCAGTTGACGTGTTTCATCTTCAGTGATGCTTTTCCATGTTACAGTTAGTAATATTCAGACTTGCATCAATAGTTATTTTATTTATAAAGATACATGTTATTCAGAATTGCAAACCAATGAAACATGCCATGGTTATATTTGAACAATGTAAAATTCGAAAAGAGAATGTACTTGAATACAGACAAGCAAGTCACGTGACATCTAGAGATTGTAACAACTAGTATTTAGCATGAAGGGGGAAAAATTTACATGAATTGTTTTGCCCCAGATTCCAAGACAAGCACACCATATGGTCAATGTTTATATTCATAAGCATGACTATCAACATAAGCCAGTTAAAATATCATACATTTTCTTCAGTAATTTCAAGTCTTCTTAAGTTTTTGATATGTCCCATCAAAAGCTGTAAAATGTCAATAGAGAACTAATTTGAACAATGATTTTAATTACCTAAATAGGTATGACCATATACAAATGTAAAGATTGCCACACAGGACAAAGAGTAATCACTTTGACCAGCTTAGTAACATAAAAACTATCATATGCTTGAGCTAGTGTAGAAGACCTCAGAATAATTGCATACAGCAGATACGGAAATACTAAAACCTGTTTGTATTTGAAGAGTACAAGCACATTCATAAAGAACACGAGAGAATGGAGAGAATATGAAACAATATATTAAATCTGTGGCAGAAGCACAACACAGGGCTAGCCCAAGGTAGGCTGCCCATATATGGACTCATGTATCACACACTCTGAAATACATCATTGCACATTACATCATTTATAGAACTCCTGACACAGTTATGGGCGTTTAACCATCTAACACTAACATTCATCACATATCAGTCACATGTTACTAACACCACTTTTAATGTTGTTTGGTAAATATAATATCACTGACAATGTACATGGTCACATAATAAATGTTCACAGTCTATTGGACCGTGGTCTAGTGACCTATATTCAAATCCACAATGACCTATATTCAAATCCTGGTGAGCATGCTCCTACCCTAAGTGGTAAGATAAGATAAGATAAGTATATTAATGTTGATAAGATAAGATAAGTATATTAATGTCCAACAAATGACCAAATATAGGTAATGGGAATAAAAGAGTATTTCTGTTTGTGGCTTATTGATAGTGTCGATTGCTATTAATGTAATGAATCAAGAAGGTACCTACTACCAACACCCTCTTTCTTGTATTAATCTGTCAGAGATAGAGAATAGTTTATTTCTGAGTTTTCATTCCATCGGGCTGTTTCCCATTTTTTGTCCATCAAGCTATGGTCTAGCAGCAACTTAGGGCAGTTGTCGTTATAATGACCCAAGTTCAAACCTTGGTGAGCATGCTCCTACACTGGGTGGTGTCTTGCCGGATGTGGCTATTAATGGTGATAATTGCTATTATTGTAATGAGCCGGTGAGGTACCAGCACCCTCTTTCTTGCATTTTAAATTATCGAAGGAAGTTATTTCCTAGTTTAAAAACATAGCAAATGTTCACGCAATAAGATTAAAAGTTGGAGCTTGCAATTTGATCCACCAACACCCCCATTCGATGTTTACTTTCATTAAATCTCTATTGTCAAATATTTGTAAAACTTCAAAATCATCTTTTGACAAAAACTCTATCATTGTTTGCCAAAACGCTCAATGTTTATGGTCAAGAAGGGTAAAGGTCCACAAGCTCAAAAGGAGAGACAACCCCTGACAACCCTGTCACTGGCCCTACGCTGACTCAGAAAAAACCTACCTCCCCTGTCGTGCACAAAACGCATGTTGGATCCTCCCAACTCACTTCCTCAAGAAAGGGTGGGCATTGTAGGGCCCGGTCTCCTCCCTCGCTCCTAAATTCTCAGTCAGTTAAAGAGGCTGAAGAACATAGCCCTAAATGACCGACTTCTACCTAAGATGCAATGTGTCATTTCTCCTAATACCTTTGGCTTGTTAGAGCCTAGAGGGCCTTAGAGAGGAGACCATGAACTTTCACATTTAAGGTTCTCAATAAAAGTTGTATCATGGAATGTACAAAACCTAACCAACCCCTGCTGCAAATCCATCGTTTATAGAGTTTAAAAAGTAGCTTCAAATTTAAAAATTTTATGTTCCTGAGAGTAAAACTAGTTGGTTTGGGGCAACAATGGATGGGGAGCAATTTTGGTTGATCCAAAACCCGCAGCAAATAGATGGGGGTTGATCCCCCAAGATAAAGACCCTCCTCTTGACGCAAGCACTATCCCAGCAGCTGCTTGATATGACAATATACCTCATCAAACTCACATGTTTATTTTTATTATGATTTATGTTATGTTAGCTTATGCAGCCATAGTGGCGCATTTACTTCTTGGCCCTACATGGCTTTATTTTTAATATGATCATAGTACTGTTTAACGGCTCTAAGACTACGATGGTTGTCAAGTGTCCACACAGCACCTTTTTTGTATATAAGACATGTAAATCTTACTATATATATATATATATATATTAATAGAAAGTGAAGCATTTTATTCAAAAAAAAGTAGTTGGTTTGATGTCGAAAACAGCAATTCAAGTAATTTGGCCAAATGCTATTATTTCATATACTAACCATGCAAAGGAAAAATGCAATGTTGCCACTCTAGTATCACCTAAAGTAGATTTTGTTGTTATTGGCCATGGATCCAACCCCTCACACCACCCGATGTAGACTTTATTTGAGTTGGATGGTCGCCATGTTCTTGGGTTGGCCAATATATATGCTTCAAATGATGAAAATGAAAGAATGACCTTATGGGACTCACTGAATAATAAGCAACCTACCTACTATGTGGTGATTTTAATAATGTTGAAACTTAAGACAAAAAAGGTTTACTCCCTATTAGAACGTCGCCAAGGGAGAAAATGGTTCTAGAATGCCCTAAAGGCTAGATTAAAGTTGTATGATCCTAACAAATTGTGTGGCCAAGATTCTCCTGAGCTCTAGTTAACTTTGTCTAACTCCCAAAAAGGTAACAAAAGGGTATTTACAATTGAAAGCAAGATTGATCAAGCCATGCTTGTTGAGAAAAAAAACTTTTCCTTTAACCGCAATGGGAGGAGACCCATTCAAGTTTCTGGAGAGCTTACCCCCTTTGACCATCATCTCGTTGTGTTTTCTATTTCATGGGGAGCATAACAAATAAACATGAAGCAACAAACTTGTATTGAAGCCATTAAGTGGATATGGAACCTTATTCCACAACCTAGAGGGCCTAAGGGTTAGTTAGCTTGGTGGGGTGATGCTATCAATCAGGTCATTGCTTCTCTATGGGGCTATGAAGGCAACTCATCACTATAAAGTGAATGAAGTGCAAGACAATAAAAGACGATATGGAGTTGTTGTCTCAACAATTGCAAATTAGTCCTTATAACAAGCATACCCAAGGTGGGGCAACTAAGTTGAGACATTTCCTGAAATTGGAAGTGATTGATAAGGCCATTGGGTGCAAATTCAAGCTAGGATTTATTGGCTTGAATCAAGGGGTAGGTCAAGGGGTAGGTCAAGGCCTTCTTCAAAACCTCGGCTACTAAAGAAGCAATGAAGAGAACGAAAACCCTCAAAATTCGTGTTCAATGCCTAATCAACCAGGAGGACATTGAGAAAGAGTTCATCAACTATTACAAAACAATATTCCAGAATCAAGGAATGCAAGGTGGCCATGCAGGTGTTCATCAACATTGACCCTCATCCACTGTCACCAAAACATCAAAATGTCTATGTGAGCAAAAATTGTCTTTGGATAAGCTACAACAACCTTGATGTGAATTTTATAAGGCCACATGGGGTTTTGTTGGGCCTAACCTGCCACAAGCCCACAAGGAAAAAGTACATAATCATGTTATGAGAACTCCCTCTCGACATTCAAATCATAAGAGTAGATATATTAACCAGTTAGAATATCAATATTATCCAAAACGAGAACCCTATAAACACCCAATTTCGCAGAAGATCGAACTAGGGTGGGCAAACTCTTTCACAATTCGACAGTTCTGCTCAACTCTTCGTCACTCATATCATCTAGTATCATCAATCTTTAACAACAACAAAAACAGAGAGTCATGCGAAGACATTGTTTCTAAGGGGAGGGCAATGTAACAAACATAAATATATATAATATGTAAATATAAATAACTGATAAGTAATAATTAATTATGAAGAGACATGACATATGAAAGGTCATGTCTCTTATGAAAGGGCACCCCTGTGTGGGTATATATACAAGCCCTCATCCTCATTGTAGCGCATCTCATATTCTCATTCATATCATATTCTTATACATTATTATTAAATAATTTACTATCCTTAAATGGATTATTGTGTATTGTCCTATTTATATTGGATATTTACATAGTGAACCAACTAGGTTCACCACACCCTGTATATGTGTTTTATTTCTTCCACTGTTTACTTTTTCAGCCACTGTGTAATTGATGCAATGTTCAGAAATTTAATTTTCTGCCTTTAAATAAATTATGTTTTGAGTTATTTAATGAGAGAACATTAGGACAGCAGTCACCTAGGGTTAGAAAAATTTACAATTGGCACATTCCCTAAGTGGTCATTTGAACCCTTCGAGTGATAATAGCATGCAAAATGGAAATGGTTTTGGAAGCAAGCTTCAACAAAATTTAGGAAAAAGGAAATTGCATATATATGCATCATACATAGTACATAATACACACAATGGCTTTTGCATGTGGGTGTGTTTTCTTTTTTTTTCCTCTAACTGATTTTTGCATGTGTGGGACTTCCATTTTCTTCTTAAAAAATAAATGTGGACTGCATGGTGTTGAAATAATGTAACTGCAAAGAGTATTCTAATTATTATTGATCTATTATTCAATAGATCAATCCCCTTTGTGGATTGGTCAAACCTTAATGTAATGGGCTAAATGAAAAGTCGGCCCCAGAATATATTAAAGTGGTTATAACCACCCAGAATATATTAAAGTGTTTATAACCACCCA
>ML778944.1:284918-299542 GCA_009831015.1 Picea engelmannii
TCCATGAAAGAAGAAGAGTTATCTTTAGTATCAGTTATTGAGCCACCCTCAGTTTCAAATGAAGTTGTTGTCGTTATAGAAGAAGAGGAGTTACTCTCAGATTTTAGCAGCCACAGTGAGGATGAAGCAATCATTCTCAGTCGTAGAGCAGGTGCAGGTGCAGAGTCCCAGTTCCAGAAGGAACAATTGCAAAGAGAGTAGAGGACATACTCCCAGACAGTGAGACAGATAAGTGCTTTGCAGAAAGCACATAGAGCGAGCACATGATTGTGCAGATTGAGTTGCAGCTGAGCAAGTGTACCAGATTGGTACAATGTAATGAGAAAAATTGATTTGAAGATTGAAGATAGAAAGACTCCTGTCTGCCAATTAAGGAAGGATCTGTACGTGTTGAAGCAAGCTCCTAGAGCTTGATATTGCAGAGGATAGACAGTTTTCTGACGAGCTTGGGCTTTACCCAGAGTAAAGTTGATTCTAACCTCTACTTCAAGGTTATGAATGATGAGTCGATGATATTGTTGTTGTATATGGATGACTTATTCTTAACTGGAGAAGAAAAGCTCATCATCGAATGTAAAAAGAAGCTCGAGATGAAAGACCTTGGCCTAATGCATTATTTCTTAGGTCTTGAGGTATGGCAAAGCCCAGAGAGAATCTTCCTTAACCAAGAGAAGTATGCAGTTGAAATCCTGAAGAGATTTGATATGTTGGAGTGCAAGTCCATGAATACACCCATGGAAACGAAGTTGAAGCTTCTGGTCAACACTTCGTCAGAATTGATTGATGCCAGGCTATATAGACAAATCATTGGATCGTTGATGTATCTAACGAACACCAGACCAAATATTTGTTTTGCCGTGAACACTTTGAGTCAGTTTCTGGTAGAACCCAGACATGTTCACATAGTTGCTGCGAAACATGTGATTAGATTATGGTCTCAGTTATGATAGAGATCATAATTTCACACTGAGTGGGTACACTGATTCAGATTGGGTTGGAAGTGTCTCTGACAGGAAGAGCACTTCATGATGATGTTTCAGTTTGGGATCAGCCATGATCTCATGGTAGAGTAAGAAGCAATCAAGCATTGCTCTCAGTATAGCGAAAGCAGAATACATTGCTGCGTGTTTGGCCAGTTGTGAAGGTAAGTTGTTGACTGGTCTATTCGACCTAGAGATGGAAGCAACCACGATCCTATGTGATAACCAGAGCTGCATAAAGATGACAGAGAATCATGTATTTCATGACAAGTCAAAACACATAGAGATCCAATACCATTACATCCGTGACATGGTGCAGAGAGGAGCCATAAAGCTCCAATATGTTAGCACGAATGAACAAGTTGTCGATGTGTTGACCAAGCCTCTATCTCGTGTAAAGTTTGAGCACTTTCGAGATAAGCTCGGTATAGTCCGAAAGGACTTCCCTCGATAGGGGGAGTAGTGTTGTGTTGATATGCCAGCCTAGTGTTGTGCTTCTAGCTTAATTGTTGTGTTGAGATGCCAGTCGAGTGTTGTGCTTCCAGCTTAATTGTTGTGTTGAGATTCCAGCTTAATTGTTGATGCCAGCTTAATTGTTGTGTTGAGATTCCAGCTTAATTGTTGATGCCAGCTTAATTGTTGTGTTGAGATTCCAGTTTAATTGTTGATGCCAGCTTAATTGATGTGTTGTGATTCCAGCTTAATTGTTGTGTTGTGATTCCAGCTTAATTGTTGTGATGATGTGCCAGCTTAAGTGTTGTGATGCCAGCATCGCGTTGATGACATGCCAGCCTCGTGCTGTGATGATGTGCCAGTGTCGTGCTATGATGATGTGTTGCCAACTGCGTGTTGTGATGCCAGCCTCGAGCTGAAAACTCTCAACCTAGTGCTGATGTTGATGATGCTCCAGCCTTCATGTTGTGATGTTGTTGTTGTTGATGATGCTCCAACCTTTGTGCTGTGATATTGTTGCTTTTGATGTTGTATCAACATTGTGTTGTTATTGATGATGATGATGTATTAGTGTTATACTAATCCATGTTGATGCAATTTATGATGATGATGCCACTTCAACTTCTTGCTAAAGTTGATGATGATGATGCCACTTCAACTTCTTGCTGATGATGATGCCACTTCAACTTCTTGCTGAAGATGATGATGATGATGCCACTTCTAGGAGATGCTACCTTGGGGTTATGTTTAATGGTTAGCGATTGAGTCTCCAATCTCTCAAAGAAATACCTGGGTCCTCCTTGGGGGAACGACTTGGAACTTTTTTGGATGTTTAGAACTGGAAACTCCTGATTATCATCTTATAATGTGTTGGGGAGCTTGGCACATTCATTGCTATGTGTGGGAGGACTTGGAATAGTTATGTCACATCTGTTGGTGCTCTCTTTGCATCCTCAAGCTCTTTGCCTTGTGTGTTTGGGGCGGTTCATGACAAAGTATGCCCACCAAGAAAATTTTAAAAAGTTAAGAGAGTGCAGAGAATTTTTATTAATAATAAAGATGCTCCTCATTTAGAAATTGGAGGTGGCTTTGCCTGAGAAGAAATGTGCAGGGAAGTGTCCCGTCTTGAGTTCAAGGCATGCAAGGACCCATAAGAACTTGTTCACTGCGGCTAAGGAACTCAAGCTTGAAACGAGGAGATTTCAAGAATGATATAGAGGCCATAAAAAATGATTGTATAATGTTATTAAAAAAATATCTAAGCCAACTTAAGGGGCCCAAAAGTCTACTCGAAGTTCAGTCACCAGCGAGTAGCAGAAATTGGGGAATTTCGGTGTATGTGTCTTCTCTTCGTAAATTTCAGTGTAAATGCTGTTTTGGGTAAAGGTCAAAGTGGTTTAAGGCTGGAAAGGCCTTTGTCCCTCCTGTTTTATCTTGTCAATAGAATGAAAGTGAACTCTGAGACTACTATTTCTGCTACTCTAATTAACAAAGCATTTGACATTTTTTCCCTTGAAAAAATGTCACACATCATTATATCTTTTATAATTTCCCAAGAATAAATAAACAAGCACTAAGAAACATATAGACAACGTTTCAATATGAACTTTTCCTTTCATTTTAAGTCAATCATGGCCTTCCCCAGCAATGCTTGACTCAATCCTAATATAATTTTTTTATTTCGTTTCAAGTCCATCGTGAACTTCCCCAGCAATGCTCAACTTAAATTTAAAATGCAAGCAACCGGTGCAGACCTCCGTGAGAACATAGATATTTAATAAGCACGGAGTTACATTTAAGCCCTGGCTCAAAATCAATGTTGAGGCCCCAGGGTGTACCCCTGGAGTTGAAGTCAGATTGCTTTCCCCGGAGTGCAATAGTTAAAATCTTAAAACATGCATTGGAGCTTAACCGGTGACTTTGTTAAGGACGACGAAAGCAGCAAAAGGTCAAAAAAGAATCAGGACCTTATCAAGGTTTCAATATTAAATTGAACAAGGCTCAAAGCAACTAAGCTAGCTGGCATCTTCGAATCCCTACCCAAATAAACCAACTGTGAACCGCCTTAGAAATAACTTCCCAAATAACCATATCCCCTGTATTTGAGAAATATGTTTATGGGTTTTAGATCACGCATTTCCCCAAAGCAGAGCCCAAGTGTCAAAGACTAAGCAGTTTTAACTTTTCACCACATGGCAGGACTTCAAATTTCACTGTGAACAAATTCAGCCTATGGGTATAAGTCACTTGAGGAACAATAGGGTTTTGATTGTTGCTGGGCAACTAGATACAGCCGAGTCATCATCTACTGTCGATCATTCTCGGCATGTGAAGAGGGAGTTTCGGTGCAAAAGAAAATTCGAGGCTGTGAAAGCACTGTCTTCGAGAATTATGACGGTAAAGCTGAATGAAATACCAGAGAATAAAAAATTGGGAGAATTTAAAGAGGAAATGGAGATACGTACAACGATGGAATCGGCTTCGAATAAGCTCTCGGACGCCCTGATTCTCCTGCTATGAACTTGTCTTCACGATCCAATAATATCCACCTCAGCCTTCTCACACCCCCACCACAATTTCGTACTGATTTCGGATTTTAACTTGTCCTTTTAATTGGCCATTTAGGTTGTCATCACAAAATTGCCAACCATATTCACCGACGTACTTCAATTACATGCCACGTCATATTTTCTTTACCCTAGTTTAATCTTATAACGCGTCATATTTTCTTTACCCTGGTTTAATCTTTTAACGGTGTAACTGATTTCTTTTTGATGAAGTGTATTATTCTACGAAATGAAAGTTTTTTTGGTGATTTTTTTCGGGGACATTTGCTCAAAATCAGGTAATAAATTGTTAGATCTTCAGATTTCAGTGATTATTTTTGTATAATCTGACTGTCTTTGTAATTTTTTAGCATGTTAAATCTATTTTTATATTCAAAACTGAATTTTAAACAACAAAAAATAATGATTTCATTCAGATTTATATAGTTGAATTCCAATAAAAAAAACCATTTAGTAGAATAGTTAAGCAAAGCCTATTATAAATATCCATTTTAACAAAAGATAGATATTTAAATTTTTACATTTTATAATCCAATCTTATATATTAAATTATTTATTCATTATTTAAAAAAAAATAGATAAATAAGTTTGATGAATTAAATCTAGTGATTAAGAGTTGTGGTTTTAGGTAAGATAACACTAGATTAATTTCCCGATATTGAAGAGATTGTTGAACTTCTCACTCAATATCTTTACTAAATTAGATTACCAAAAACACAATCATATACCATCTTCAAAATGAGGAAATTACCTCCAAAATAATTTTATAAAAAATTAATTATGCTTTAATATTTAAAAAAAAACAATGAAAATGATTTTTTTTAACTTTTCTTACTCAATTTAAAAATAAAATAAAACATAATATAAATCCCTACCATTTGTCATTTTACTTTTCACAAATCACAAAGGACTAGATTCAAAAGGAGGGATTTACCTAAATTTTGCATTAGATTTTTGTGTATTTGGTAGTGGATTTGTCATTCCAATGACGGCGGAAGGAGGTTGAATTTCTCAATAAAAATATTTTATAAGTGGAAAAGGCCAAATGTCTAAATTAACCCTTTTGCAATGGTTTCGTAAGAGATTGCAGACAAGTATTTTTTACCCATTCTCTTATACTTTTGCAAAAGATTTAATAACCCCCTTTTGCACAAAATTATTGCAAATCATTTGTAATTGTGAGGCGATAAGAAGAGGGTAGTTGGGAAGGAGTTCAAGGGTGCTTAGATTTCTCAAGAGGAAGGAAGGAAAGTATCCATTACTTTACTTCTAGTAAATTTAATAAGATTAGATTCAAAATTTTCTCAATAATTTATAACTAACCGTAAATAATTTATATATGGCAAGCTTGGATTAGTTTGGATTGCTCACCTTCCCCACATCCACCTCCATGATTTCGACTCTCACTACCTTTGGTTTGATCTAAGTGCCTCATTATCATTTCAAGTCTTCATAAAACTCTAGCATAATTTCAAGTCTTCATAAAACTCTAGCATAATTTAAAAGCTTGGAAGGTTAAGCTAAGCACACTCTAAAAAGAAAGAGATACAAGTATGTTGCAAACATGTAGTCTTATGTAATTTAATTTGAATGATAATTCATGTTTTCACCTTGGTAAATTAGGTGTAAAAATGGGCTTATTGTACTAAATGGGTCATGATATATTATTGGGTTTGTTTACTTTTCCAAACCATTATACTAACATCATTTTGGCTAATAATATTTTTAATATTGATGGTTGCACTTTCCTTTGCTRCTTTGGTTAACACTTTATCTTGGYTGCCTCTCAACATCGTCTTTGTGTGGCTCCTTACTATGCCCAATGTCACTCTACTTGGGATCTCCTCTGGTTCATGAGCAATATCCTATGGTTTTCCTCTTGTCCCATAAAAGGGGATGAGCTATGTTRCCCTAACTCTTTTTGTCAYGGGTGTCTCTTAGAAGGCATTTGTTGCCTAATGCTTAAAAGGGGTAAATCTATATAATAATAATCTAATTTTAAGGTCACGCCCAAGACAAACACCAAATTGGTGTATCAGACCCCCTTGTCYGTGGGACAAGGGACCCTCTCTRCCCAATGATTTGATTGGTAAAGTATGCATAGGTATGCATACCCTACCCCCCTCTGGATTTGAACTTGTGACATCTTAGGAGGAAACACATGTTCTTAACCATTAGGCCTAGTTCACATACTCTCAAGGAGGCTTTTGTGTTGGTGAAGTTTATGGTTTCCCATATATCATACCCCTCTTCTTGAAATGGGACAATCACTCCTTCATGTTAGAGATATTGTTGCAAAACTACATTGTTCTCTTTCAATGCGTGGTTTCCTTTATGTGGCAAAGGCTCTTAAAGCTCCAGTTGCTAAGCCCAACCCTCAGGTGGTCGACCCCAAAGAATTCTATTTCACCTCTCATGTGTTGATTTGTTGTTTTAATCAATTTTGGCCAAAGTCAGTTCATATGCATTCTTGGATTTAAGATCCTAGAAGCTATATCGATTTGGGGATGTTTTTATACATCCTTGTTGTAATATACCTAAAGTATATTACATTTATTATCATGTAATAATAGTTATAGGTCAATTATTGTGTAATATAGGCATTATAATGTAATAATGATAAGTCATGACAATGATGAGTCAATGTAATTATGATAAGCCATGACCTTTTCCAAGGACATGACTTATCACTCCTATGTGTATCTATATGCACGTCATTGTACCGCATATCATGTAAATGGATAAAAAATAAATATTATTGATTCCTCGAGGAATATATGGATGTGTCCATGTTATTATGGAAGTTAATGTGAAGTAATGAGTAGGTTTGCTTCAAGTGGTATCAGAGTGATTTTTCTCCACTAGCCCATGGTATTTTCCAACTCCATAAAAAATTACCAACGTTGTAAAAAGTAATTTACCAAACTTCGTAAAAAAATCACCAACTCTTTAAAAAAAAATTACTACACTCCGTAAAAAAATTACCCGCTTCATAAAAAAAATCACCAACTCCACCTTCGTTATTTTGAGCAAGCAGACAAATTATTCATAATTCTCGATGAGGGAGACAAAGAATTCCAATCAATCTTGCGGGGCTATTGGCAATCCAAGCATTACATCAGCATCACCTACCAAAGACTTCAACAATGAGCTAAAAGGTTTAAAAGACTTGATAGATGTAATTTCCAACAAGCTTGGGGATGTAGACATTAAAGGACTGAAAGCTTCTATGGATGAGATCTCCAACAAACTACAAAACCTTGATCTAGATCTTACTAATGGATTCCTCCTAATAGTCAAGGAAATGAATGATTTTCCCCACGGACTGGCATCGGTGGAATAGGATTTATAAGATTGGAGCAACAACTAAAGTAACCATGAGGTTAGAATTAAAGAACTGGAAGGCATGAGCAAGGCATTGAGTAGTCTGAATTCACATTCCACTTTTCCATAGCCAAAGCATTCATCTAGCTTTGGTTTCTTTAACAGATTTACACACAAACTAAAAAGTGATGTACCTAGATTTGATGGAGAGGATGATAGAGAGACCACTAGATGGATAAACAAACTTGAGCATTATTTTGAGTTGCACCAAATGTGTGACGATGAAAAAAACCAAATCGCATCATTGCACCTAGAAGGATCAACTTGTGACTAGTTCTTATGGTGGCACTCAAAGGCCCAGTCAAGAAACTAGGATACATTCAAACAAGATTTTTTCAAGAGGTTTCAAAACATTGAGGAAAAATAAGTTTTGTCCAAACTCACTCGATTACAATAGTTGGGGTTGGTGGATGATTTTTTTATCGAGTTGCATGTGTTAGCTACTCTCATGCCCGAATTACCAGACAAATATATCTTACAAGTTGTCATATCAAGGTTGAAAGAAAACATAAGGAATGAACTCAAATTATTAGATATAAACAACATTAAGCAAGCACGACTAAAGGCTAAAATCGTTGAAGGATCAACTTGTGATTGGTTCTTGCAGTGGAACTCAAAGGCCCAATCAAAACTTGTATACATTCAAACAACATTTTTTCAAGAGGTTTCAAAACATCGAGGAAAAACAAGTTTTCTCCAAACTCACTCATTTTCTCCAAACTCACTCGTTTACAACAATTGGGGTCGATGGATGGATGAATTTTTTAACGAGTTACACATGTTAGCTACTTGCATGCCTGAATTACCAGACGAATATCTCTTACAAATTTCCATATCATGGTTGATTAGATATAAACAACATTAAGCAAGCACGACTAAAGGCTAAAATTGTTGAAGGATCAACTTGTGACTGGTTCTTGCAGTGGAACTCAAAGGCCCAATCAAAACTTGTATACATTCAAACAACATTTTTTCAAGAGGTTTCAAAACATCGAGGAAAAACAAGTTTTCTCCAAACTCACTCATTTTCTCCAAACTCACTCGTTTACAACAATTGGGGTCGATGGATGGATGAAATTTTTAACGAGTTACACGTGTTAGCTACTTGCATGCCTGAATTACCAGACGAATATCTCTTACAAATTTCCATATCATGGTTGAATGAAAACATAAGGAATGAACTCAAATTGTTAGATATAAATGACATTGAGCAAGCACAAATAGAGGCCATAATTGTTGAAGAAAAATTGATGTCCTTGCAACAAGTGCCCTGGTCCCACTATAAGAAACCAAACCAAAAGTATATTCCCCCTAATAAAAGGATTCCACCATCTGACATAAAGGATGAAAAAAATAAATGCTTTAGATGCCATGCTTCCAACTCGAGGCCAAACCACATATGCAAGAACAAGAAATTATATCCATCCAACACAGATTCAGATAATTCAAATGAAGAATCAGGAAATCCTGGAGGATCTAACCATCAGAACTCCACTCCAACACTCTCATCTGCTATGATGACTAGCATTATCCAACCCCAAAATCTGAAGGTTCCAGACTACATTAAAAAGACTAGATTAATAGTGTTAATAGATAGAGGGAGTTCTCATACTTTCATCAATACTAAAATAGAAAAACAATTAAACATGTTTATTTATCCCTCCTCCGACCTTCAAGTTGCAATTCCAGGGAATCAAACTACCATGGGAAATGTCATAAGGTTGAATTCTCAATTAAGGATTATCAATTACAATCCCCCGTGTATGCCATGGAAATCGGGGGAGTGGATGTGGTATTGCGAGCCCAATGGTAGTCCACGATTGGTACATTATAGTTAAATCTACATAAACAATTCATAGAGTTCTTCGAAAATGGGACAAAGTACAAGTTTTATGGAATCAAAAGTCCACCCCTGCCCCCCAAATAATCTCGTATAACATAATGGAGAAGATGATCAAGAAAGGAGCACAAGCTTACCTTTTCCATTGTTATCCCATGAAGGTGATCTCTAGTGAAGTTGAAGTTCCTAAAAGCCTTAATGATATTCTTGGAAAATATAGTACTATTTTTCAGAACATCATTACTAATGAAGCCTCATTATTGGAAAAACTTCCAGGAATTGAGCTGAAGAAACAATTATGTGATAAAGCAACATCCATGGATGTAGTTAAGGTTGGCATACCATTAATCACCACTAATGAAGTCATAGGTCAGTCAAAGGATGTTGTCACACCATTAAATACAAAAACATCATATATCATCATGACAACTCGAGTAAATCATGACAAGACTAAACCAGAGATTAAGAATGATAAACTTACTAGGCATCCAAAGATCTATGTGCCTCGAAAAAGAGTTTTTCATTCCCTGCGCTTTGAGGAATAAGCATTTTTAAGGGGGAAAGACTTGTAATATACCTAAAGTATATTACATTTATTATCATGTAATAATAGTTATAGGTCAATTATTATGTAATATAGGCATTATAATGTAATAATGATAAGTCTATGTAATAAATGATAAGTTGTGACCTCTGCCAAGGTTGTGCCTTATCAACCCTGTGTGTTTATATGCACACCATTGTATCTCGTATCATGTAAATGGATAATAAATAAATATTATTGATTCCTTATGTAATATATGGATTCTTCGTATTGTTATGGAAGCTAATGTGAAATAACCAATTGGTTTGCTTCACTTGTGTTGGAGGATTCTACATCAAGGAATTTTTAGTGGTTGATTATAGAGAAAAGGTGTTGAGTAAATCCACTTGGTTCTAGGGGAACATTGGGCATTTATGTAGCAATGACATTGATCCAAGTAGATACAAGGAGCCAAGCAAATTTTCCATCAATTAAAAACCGAACCTACACCTTATTAGAAATAATAGGTGTGCTTGTTTAACCATAGACAATATAGCAATATTGTCACCCAAGAATAGGCCGAAGCCACCCCCGGGCACCGTAACCTTGACAGAGAATAATTCTGGAAGAAAACCCTAGGCCTAATAGCCAATAAAGGTAGCATATCACTCTCCAGAGTTAGCATACCAAGTAGAAAGTCCAAACCATAACCAAGAGAGAGTCCAAGACTGAAACCGAAAATACAAGTTGCAGTAGTTGCAACTGCAACTACTCTCCAGACTTGTGCACAACTAAATTTCTATAGTTGCGAGTTGTGTGTGTCAAATGAGCTTTGGCGTCTTGTATTTATACTACTCCTCCTTAGCTGTCTGGGCCGACTTCTCATTCTGGAGGCTAAAACTCAATATTAAATATTTTCTTTAGCCAACTTGTCTTATAGGGTTATGCCCAATGCTTTAGGGTTTCTTCTTGCTTCCTAGAATATTCTATTCTTGTCAGGGTTACACATGGAGGTTAATACCTCCCGCAGCTACCATAATATCAACACTCCATCCTAGCTAGGGACGTATTGAAAGCAATGGTCTTGAGCACAAACATACCATTCAACCAATAGCATCATCATAGCCATGCATGTTATCTCATGATTAGATCACGAGCACCATCATCACTATCGATATCATATGATAGCATCAAGTGCATCATCTATCGAAGCCATACTCCATCTGAGTAATCAGGCATGATGTTGAATAAGTAACTCACTCCACAGAGTGATACAAGAACCATTCTTCTAATCTGGCCATATGTCCTGGAAGAATAACTATTCCAATAGATGTTGGAAGCTACGCCATGGGATACAAGGACTATTCTTCTAATCCAAACATATGTCCTAGAAGAATAAATGTCCTAGACCATTTTTCGTCTGGAGAATGTTTGTCCATCAACACACTGATTATCCATCTGGCTGATAATCATTTTCAACATTACCGATAGTCTACATGGCAATCAGAACAATGTCATTCAATAGAACACAATTGTGTCTGTCCATAGTAGTACACAACTACTATCCAGTGGTACACAACCACACCAAGTAGCACACAACTACTTAATCAGTGACACATAGTCACAACCAGTGGAACACATCCACCACAGTAGCATACATCTACTGTCCAAGGACATACAGTCTCCATAGCAATCATATCATTTGATATCAACCTGCATAAAACAATATCATAATATAAACTGAGTCATCTGGGTCATTCTTCCACTCACATTTGTGAGATCTGGAAGAGCATCTACCCTCTAATGTAAAACATTAGCCATGGGCTATATGGACTATTCTTCTCAAGCATAGAAGAATAATTGTCCCTGATTTCTGAGCCTGGACCATTCACCTAACTGGGCCATTCCTCTGACACTAGTCATAGTCCAACCTGGAGAGAATGAGTCTGCCCTAAGGAACGCTTGTCTCTGATTTCTGAACCTGGATCATTCACCTAACTGGGTCATTCCTCCAGCACTAATCATAGTGCAACCTAGATAGAATGAGTTTGCCCTAGGGAATGACTGTCTGGACCATTTCCTGATGGAAATGATTGTCCTACACCAACCTCCAAAACAGACCATTCTTTGACATTGCTAACAACTGTGAACTTCGAAGAATGACTGTTGGGCGAGGCAGACCATTCTACTTGACCACTGCTCAGAGTGACTGCTAAGAAGAATGGTTGTCCCAGACCATTCCCCCACACTAGCCACAAGGGGAATCGTTGTCTATGGTACATCATCAATTTATTAGACCATTTTCATTACGAAAATGAGTGTCCGATCTGGACCATTTTCCGAACTGGAAAATGCTTGTCCGTCAGAAATCTCAAACCACTTTTTGAACTGGAAAGGAAATGCTCATCCTGGACTATTTTTCGAATTGAAAAAATGAATGTCCATAAATCAATAACACATCAGTTCTCCCTCCCAACCTGAGAGTAATCTCTTCCTTTTTCAATAAGGAAGTCATCTCCACGAGCCCCAACTTGTTTCTTAAGCAAGCAAACTTTTCATCTTGGACAGAGGCTTTACCAAAATATTTGTTATCTGCTCATCTGTGGAGATATATTGGAGAACCACTTCTCTTTTATGGACTTCATCACATAGAATATAATGCTTGATCTCAATGTACTTCGATCTGTCATGGAACATTGGTTTTCTCTGAAGGCTTCATATAGCTCCGATCATTACAATATATCATGGTCAAGTTCAACACTTATGTTTTCTACTAGCTCATGACATCGTGGCAAGGCTAAAATTGAAACATATCCAAGTAGCACTTCTTTTGTCATCATGAGAGTTTTCCATGGATTAACAATCCATCATCTGAGACTTCTGAGTAATTATTCTGATATACTATCTCTGTCATAGAAAGTTTTCACCATGCTTCTGTTGTATATGAGATACTCTGCATCAAGTTGTTTGAATCCACACAAGGTCTTCTTATATCTGCATACATGGGTCTCCTTCTGGTATACGCTTCTTTCTCACTTGCTTTATTGGGAAGAATAGTCTTTTACATGTAAATTCCAATCCATGGATACTACAAGAGGTATATCTGGAACAAGTTGTTGTCATAGTCTTCTCCCTCCTTCTGGAAGAACCTTTGAATCTTATAAAGCTTTCATTCATAAGTCTTTTTCATATTTTCTATACATTGTTCTTTATCATAACTTCCATTTATTCTGCTCAATTGTTTCTTAGTGGGTTCAAACCAAGTTGGTAGTCTTATGATTCTTGGTAAAATAGCTGGTTGTTCTTGCTTTTCTTTCTTTCTTGGAATCTTCATGTTCTTCCTTATGTCTCTCATTAGCTCTTGGGTCCAAGGGGTGTTCTATATGCCCCGAAGATTCCAACTTCTTCCTTTCATCATAGGATCATGGATGTAAATGGACAACCAAGGATACTTTAAGGCTTATTTTCGAAGAAGACTTCTTCTAGAGTCAAACTGAACACATATTGTTTATCATGGTTACTACTTTTAATTGGAACATGGACAGATTCTTCATAATCCTCAATGGATCATATCATTTAGGGTTAGCTCCCTCCTAATCCCTGCTTCATGCATGAATGGATGCTCTTCTTTTGGAATTTTGTAATCAGCTCCCTCCATCTAAGAGAGTCCATGCTTTCGTCTACATCCTTATTGCCTTCTACAAAGTGTCACAAGTTTTTTTTTCTAATTTCCTCTTGATTGTTGACTTCTTTATGTTTTGACTTCTTCTGGGTTTAACAATATTACCAACTTAACGAGAACTTTGCCAAGTTCTCATTTTTTCAAGGGTCACATTTTTTATCTCGTTTTTAAAAATGGTGTTACCGATAGCACCCCCCTCCCTTTTTAGGTGGTATTTTGATATTTTAAATTCTCTGATTCATAATATTTCCACAATATTTTTTTTTAAATGCTTATTTTTCATCAATTTTCAAATTTTTTAAAAAAATTTATTTTATTTTTTATTCAATGGTGTTTTTAGTCATTTTTCCATGCTTCTTTCAATCTTAAAAATATTTTTTACCATTTACTTTTTTGAAGTTACGTTTTTTCATATAATTGTGTCTCCTTAATTAATTTATTGTTCCATACTTTTAAAATATAGTGGAAAACATCATTTTTAACACATTGTTTACCTTTACTTCAATATATATATATAAACAAATTGTACTTAAATAACACTATTTTTTAATATTTAACAAAAAAAATATAGTTATTTTTTTAATAAATTAAAAACTAAAAAAAACTAAGAAAAATAGAAGAATTGAAATTAAAAAACAAATTTAGATACTAAAAAAGATTAAAGAGAAACTTAAAAACTAAAGAAGAAAAAACAAAACCAAAAAACAAAACAAATATATAAACTAAGCTAAAACTAGAAAAAAAATAAAAATGTAAAAGAACAAATTTATGGCCCAAAAACTTTAGAAAAGTTAAAAAAACACAAAGAACATTTAAAAATATATATTAAAAAAACAAATTAACACACTTAAACTACAAAATTTAACACAAAATTAAAAATAAAATAAAATAAAATAACATAAGATTACAAAAAAAAAAAAAATTATTAAAAAACTTTAAAATATGTAAACTTTTATGAAAAAACAAAAAAATAAAAAACACTGGTGATGGGAGGCCATGGGGGGTGATGTCGGGCATCACCCTCGTCCCCAAGGGCTAAGCTCTAGTCCCACGGGGCCAAGGCTTAGCCCGTGGGGGCTGGGGTGATGTCAGGCATCACCCCAGCCCCCTGGGGCTAAACCCTGGTCCTGTGAGGGCTGGAGTGGTGCTCGACATCACCCCAACCCCCACGGGCTAAGCCTTGGCCCCGTGGGAC
>ML778944.1:310072-321690 GCA_009831015.1 Picea engelmannii
TTTTGGCTTTACCTCTTACTTATGCTTAATCTTAGTTGAAAAAATTGGCCCAGACATTGCCTTTCCCTTGCTACCAATTCCACCAATAGGTTTACTAGAAGAGTTTACGAGTGAGAGATCCAATGCAACACTAATACAACCCTCATGGTGATTCAAGAAAGGAATGGGAATCACCTACAAATTCCATCGTGATTGTCCAACCATCTATTATCACAAAAGAAATAATGGTTCATGGTGTTTGTTCTGGTAAAACCAATAGATATCTAAATGAGAACAACAAGATGCACCACTAGTAAAGATATACAAGACATGCAACTAACAAAATATTAATGGCACATCTACAGGAATATATTTCTATATCTTTAACTTGAAATTATTTGTCATTTTTGACAAAACCTATGACCATGGCTCTTGACAACGTTGATAACCAGTCTTCTCTACTCAATATTGTTGGCATGGAACTCATAATATCTTTATGGCATTCCAATTTGATAAGAGTGAAGTCCTCTCCTTTCTTACTTTGGCTCACCTGGTTAGACTGAATAGTCGAATTTTCATGATCTTCTCATTTTTTATCCCACGCTTCAAAAGCTCCGTCAAGGGAACCATTGGACCCTTTCTCCCATGCATGACCCTATTTCCATTCTCGTTCACCTGCTTCATCTTCAATGGTATCATCTTCTCTTCCTCCTTGCTAAACTGTGAGGTATCATCTTCTCTTCCTCCTTGCTAAACTGCGAGCATCATATATCCATGATGTCTACTGACTCAAAAAGGATGTCAAGAGAAACAATAGAAATCTCATCGATTGCAAATGTCAACCGATTTTGTCCAAGAACCAGTTGTGAGGCATAAATATTCAAATTTAAATATGAGAAACCTCGCCCTTCGGCCAAACCTACAAATTTGTTCATTATTTAGTCACAAGGATTCAATTCAATAGAAAAAATAAGATTGAAGTTGCAATTAAGTATGCATGCATCTATTTCGTTAGTTTTAGTTTGATTTTGCTTTGCATCTTATATAAAGATTAAAGTTAAATTAAAATAATTGAATTAGAAATCTTATCAAATGTCATATAAATACAAGTTGAGACTATTGAAAGGTTTTCAATGTTGTGATTTACGCGTTATGAGGAGATAAAGGTATGGTGAATCATGGCATTTGCAATAATAAAATATTGTTGTTATGGAAAATTGTGTCGTGCACTCATGTGCCCTAATTCTGACAAAACATGTTTTTCCTTTTTGAGCGTATTTGACCGATAAAACCCAAATTATCTTACTTGGCCAGAAAAATAAAAACCCTCCAGAACGGTTGAGCTCAATAGATTGAGGCATTTTCTAGAGAAATTGTTATTAATGATCTTCCACAAAACATAAATTCCAACCCTGCAATGGAAATGTTCATCCAACTGTCTTTACAAATATAATTAATACTAAAATACCAATCCCAGTCATTATCATTAAATGTTAGCCATAATTTAAACATAAAAAGAACACAAACATATAATATAATATTACAATATTTTACTATAACAAACTGAAAAACAAATTAGGGCCAAAGAAAAGAAAAAAAATAACACAATTTCAAAAATCTCACAATACACAAACAAGCTCTGAGTTACATTTCAATTCCTTACAACTATAATGCCAACAATACCAACAAGACACTCGTTAGAATCTCGAAAACCCTCATGGGAAATAGAAGACACCATTAATCATGATATATGAAAGACAAATTTCAAACATAATGCACACACAAAACCTCTACTTGGGATTTCAATTAATGTTCAAACATAGAATAGTATATCATAGTCTATATAGTCATGGAGATATAAGGTAAGGGCCATAGGAAAAAATTATATCAAGAACTCTGTTATTATGACACTATATATAAAAAATCGGAAAAAATAAGACACTCATTTGAAATCAAAACGAATATTAGAGGAGGGTAGAATACGATGCAAAAATTAATAATGGAGTTGAAAGACTCTGCAACAGATAAAAATAGGGAGAATTCATGGCGAATGAAGTAAATGCATACCCATCCAAAAAGTTAAATGTTTATCGATTGACATAGGTTGTGTCTCTCACACAGTCTACCCCTTGGTCGTAGATTGTACAGGAAAATCTCCAAAGTTGGAAGGTGAAGAAGGAGGGTAGGGGCGTATTTAATTAGATGTAGTGGGTTGACGTCCAAATACATCAACACTTATGTAGGTCATGCACCAATAAATGTGGCACGTATTATCAAAATAACACTACCAGATGTCAAAACCTACAATAATTGCAGGTTTGATGTAGGGTTATTGAATTGGGGAAATTATGTATTATCAAATTTTAATTTAAAAAATGTTGAACTTCACCTGTGATGGACAATTAGGTTCACAAACGTAGGTTTGGAGCAATGAATAGATTTCATGTAGCTTAGAACGATAAATAGGTTTTATGAGGTTCTTAGATATTTTTCAAAATTTTGTGGTAAAATAAAAGGTATGTTTTTAATATTTTTGATAATTTCTTAAATTAGTATGTTTACTTTATAAAAATTAGAATTAGGGGGTGTGGATATAAAATTAATCAAATGTTTTTTTTTGTAAGCTTGACATCTATTCTATTAATATACAGTGGAGTAAAGTACCATCAAGAAAAAACAGTGTGGACAGTGTTGTGCCTGCCCTTAGTGGGAAACCCGATGTGGAGTTGCTTGCCCTTAATGGGAAACCAAACATACCAAAAAATGAGTTTTTGTTAATTGTGTGTCTTAAACTAGAAACCAGAGAAGTGTTCAAATACTTAAATAAACCAAAAAAAGCCCGAGAAGTGGTGTCAAGGCTGAAAATCAAGGATGGGTGCCATCCATGGGGTTTTCTTCAATGACTAGACAACCACCAAAGTCACTGTCATCGTCACTGATCGAGCTAGTGCTATCCATGGATGGGTGTTTGACTGGGAGGTCGACTGTTTGATGTCGGGAACCTTCAACGAGTTGTGCATGCCTGGGGTGGTCGATGTACTTTTCATGCCTGGAGTTGTTGATGTTTTCGTGCTCCACGTGCCTGGGGTTGTGGTTGTCACCATGTTGCGCGGGCCTGGAGATATCAACGTGTCGCTTGCACCTAGAGGTCTCGCCTTAGCATTGATGTTAGGTGTCTCAAAAGGCGTCAAGGAGGTGGGAGGGGCCGCAACAGGGGGAGGATGAGTGCTAGGAGAGGTCGGAGTAGAGGGAGGGGGACGAGATGTGGGGGAGTGGGGTGAGTGAGGTGAGCTGGAAGGGTTGGGAACGAAGACACCAGGGAGGCTGAGGAGGGTGCGGGTAAGTAAATTCTTGACTACCCAGTAGCTGCGTCGGTGCGACGATATGTTGGGAGGGAGCTAGAGACCTCTTCTTCCCAGTCATCAAGCAATTGTTGCAGGGAGCCCGAAATAGAACGATCGAAGCCATCCTGGTTGGCCAGAAATGGCAGGTGAGAAGCTGACGAGGAGAGTCTTCCGCGACCACTCCTTCCTAGGGTGGGGTTGGCACGTCGACAAGGAGGCATGGAGGAGCAATTGGGAGGGCAAAGTGCAGGCTCGACCCTCCACCGAGTGTTGAGCACAAAGGATAATAATTTAATATAAATTATTATCTTGAGCCGACTTGTCTTCTAAGGTTATTTCCTAACCTTCTAGGGTTTCTCTTGCTTCCCAGAATATTCTAGACTCGTCAAAGTTTACACGTAGAGGTTAATACCTTCCGCAACTACCGTAATATCAACACTCCCTCCTAGATAGGGCAGTATTAAAGGAAATGGTATTGAGCACAAACATACCATTCAACCGGTAGCATCATTATAGCCACACATGCTATATCATGATCACATAGATCAACTTACGAGCAACATCACGACTATTAGTATCATCTGATAGCATCAACTGCATCATCTCTCGAGGACATAATCCATCTGAGTAATCATGCATGATGTTGAATAATTCACTCACTCAACAAAGTGATACATTAACCATTCTTCTAATCCAGACATACGTCCTAGAAGAATGCCAGTCCTCCCAGATGTTGAAAGCCACCCTATGGGCTATAAAGACCATTCCTACATGAATTTTAGTCTCAGACTATTTTCTAATCGGGTCATATGTACTATAGAGATCAATCTCTACCCATATGCCTTAGAAAATATTGGTCATGTATCAAACACCCTAATCGAGATGCCATGTCCTTAGGGGGAAAACTATTCATTCTGATTGAGCCAATAACTGTGCCTCAGGAGAATATCGATCCTGAACCATTTTACTAATCGGGTCACAATCTGTGCCTTAGGAAAATACCATTCCATGATACGTCAGCAATATGTCAACCTAGACCATTCTCAACAAGGAGAATGTTTGTCCACCAACAATTCATTCTGCCAGGACCATTCTCTGCCTAGAGAATGTATGTCCATCAACACACAGACTATCCATCTAGATGGCAAACATCTCCAACACTAGTGGTAGTCTCCATGGCAATCAGATAGTAGCATACAACTTCTACAATGCCATCCAATAGAACACAACTCTATCTATTCATAGTAGTATACAACTACTATCTAGTGGTACACCACCACTCCTAGTAACACACTACTACTAACCAGTGACACACGGTCACTACCAGTGGATCATATCCACCACATTAGCATACAACTATTGTCCAAAGATATAGAGTCTCTACAACAATCATATCATCAAATATCAACCTGCATAAAACAATATCATGATACAAACTGAGTCATGTGGGCCATTCTTCAACTCACATCTGTGAGATCTGGAAGAGCATATGCCCGTAGAAAGTTAAACATCAGCCATGAGTTGTCTGGATTATTCTTCTCAAGCATAGAAGAATAATTGTCCCTAATTTATGAACCTGGACCATTCACCTAACTGGGCCATTCTTCTGGGACTAATCACAGTGTAACCTAGAGAGAATGCATCTGCCCTAGGGAATGACTATCCGGATCATTTCCTATGGAAATCACTATCCTTCACCAACCTCCTATAACACACCATTCTTCAAAACTTCTCACAATTGTGAAATTCAAAAGAATGACTGTCGGGAGAGGCGAACCATTCTTCTTGACCACGACTTAGAGTGACTGCCAAAAAGAATGATTGTCCTAGACCATTCCCCCACACTGGCCACAAGGGGAATTGATGTCTATGGTACATCAACAATCTATCAAACCATTTTCATTACGAAAATGATTGTCCGCTCTGGACCATTTTCTGAACTGGAAAATGACCATCCGTCAGAAATCTTGGACCAATTTCCGGACTAGAAAGTGACTGCCCAACCTGGACCATTTTCCAAACTGGAAAATGGTTTTCCATAAAAAATCTTGGACCACTTTCCAAACTGGAAAGTGACTGCCCAACCTAGACAATTTTCCAAATTGGAAAATGACTGTCCATATATAAACAACATATCAGTGATCCCTCCCAACCTGGGGATTAATCACTTCCCTTTCCAATAAGAAAGTCATATCCATGAGTCTCAGCTTGTCCCTTAAGTACAGAAACATTTAATCTTGGACAAAGGCTTTACCAAAAATGTCCATTATATGGTCATCAATGGAGATATACTGTAGAACCAATTCTCCCCTCTGGACTTTATCATGGAGAAAATAGTACTTGATCTCGATGTGCTTCGTCCTGTCACGGAACATCGGGTTCTATGAGAGATTCACATAGCTATGGTTATCACAATATATCATGGTTGAATCCAACACATGATCAAACAGTCGAGAAACCAGCTTACAAAGCCTCACTGCTTTTGTGCAAGCATCATAAGTTGCAATATGCTTTGCTTCTATAGTGTTGACTACAACAATGTTTTGTTTCCTTCTAGCCCATTATATCGTGGCAAAGCTCAAACTGAAACATATCCAATAAACACTTCTTCTATTATTTGCACTCCCTTCCCAATCTGAATCGATAAATCCATGTAGTTGTATATCATAACTCAAACATCCCACAAGGACATTTCAAGGCATGTTTTGCAATTTATTCAATTATCATGGTTAGGTTCCACCTGGAACTATTTTCATAGCAAAGAAAATATCCAAATGAGAATTCTCCAAATACATCAACGAGCCATTCAATTGTCGATATAGGGACGGGTCTACTGGATCAAAGTCTCTCAACTTCTTCAGATCTGTCATGATGGGAGTTTGCCATGGATTTGCAATCCATTATTCCAGTCTTCTGAAGAACGATTTCGATACTCTTCCTCTGTCATAGGAAGTTTTCACAACGCTTATGTTGTACATGAGAGTCTTTGCACCAAGTTTCTTGAATTCATATAAGGTCTTCTTCCATCTGCATTGATGGGTCTCTTTTTGGTATACCTCATAACCTTGAGGTTGCTCTACATGCTCTTCTTCTTCAATTACTCTGTTGAGAAGAACAAAATTTACATCCATCTGACGTAAACTCCAACCCATGGATACTGTAAGAGATATAATGTCTTAGGTAGAGGTATATCTGTTTACTGGAACAAGTTGTCATCATAGTCTTCTCCCTCCTCCTGGGAGAACCTTCTAGCCCCAAATCTTGCCTTGTATCTATCAAAACTTCCATTTATAAGTCTTCACAGTTTCTTCAATGGACTATAGCATTGGGGATTATCTCCCTCCTAATCCCGACTGCATGCATGAATGAGAAATATCTAAAATTGCATGTTTATGGAATTTCGTAATCAATTCCCCCTATCTGAGAGAGTCCATGCTTTCGTCTTATGCATCTCTCTTTGCTTTCTGCAAAGTGTCACAAGCTTGTTCTGGTTTCCTTTTAATTACTGACTTCCTTCGAGCCTTTTTAAGTTTGTTTCTATATGTTCTGATTGTTTCCCATCTGGAAGTTGTTGCAAGCATTATTTCATCCTTATAAACTTCTTCTATGACAGCTTCCACAAAGATTGTTCATCAAAGGTTTGTCAACATATTTCGCAAGGGTACTTGCCCGGAACAAGACAAGAAGCTAAAGAAATATCCAAGACAATATGTTTATGATAGGAATTCGAAACAAGAATAAGGACAAGGATAGGGGGAATTGCTACAAGCATGGAAAGTCATCTTCATGATAGCCTTCATGAAATAACCCACAAGAACAACAATGTTTCCGATAAAAACATCTTTCACATGAAGGATAATTTCTTTGTAGCATTACTAAGATGATCTAGTCTGAGAACAAGAACAAGAAATATCTCCTAGAGTAGGCGTTAGTACATATTTGCAAATAAGTACAATGAGTAGTATAAGTTACTATGTACTTATCAATACTCACTTAAGTGACAATAATAAAGATGTCAAACTTGATATGCAAACCTGGAATCTTGCTATTGTTCCATTTGAATTTCTTTTCTTTTGGGACAATTATCCTTTTCGACATGTCCCTTAAACTTAAAACAATATGCTTTCTTGATAGAAAATTGAGTTAGAGAATACAATCTCAACCTTATAAGATCTTGACTAAAGTCAACTTATAACTTTGACTAGAAGTTCATAATTCCATAACATCCAGAGATATATCAAGTCAAACCTGGAGAGTGTGTTGATCTTCTGAATGCACTGAATCCAAGATCACTGCTTTGGACAAGATCCCTTGTACATTCTCTGCAAACACACTCATGCTAATGCTACAAATTAAAAGAACATGTATAGGTACATACCTTTGTTACCTAACTATGACGGTAAACCTTATAATGGCTTTCTAAGGTTTAGCTACTAGAGAATTGGTAAACCTCATAATGTTCCTTTAAGTAGATCTTTCTTGGGAACAACATACACTTTCTTCATGCTAGGTCTGTTGTCTTCATAACTACCTTTCATTTTGACTTTTTGACTGGTCAACCTTAGATTTTGACTTGGTCAAATGTTGACTTTGACCAAAAATTCAAACTTGACGCCTTGGCTTGTTGAGAGTACCAGGTGGTGTGCTAGGCTAAGGTGCACTAGGTTATTCATAATTTAGGTCAAGCACTTCACTTAAGGTGCCTCAACACAAGGGTTAGGGTTTCGTTGTTATAGTAAAACTTTGATTGCAACTGAGTAAATACTCCCAATCTACCTTCCAGTGGTTAGATTGTCCGAAGATAGTGTGGGCCCATAACTTGTTAGAATAATAGGTGTGCTCATTTCTACGTAGACAATATAGAAATATTGTCACCCAACCATAGGCCGAAGCCACCCCCGAGCACCTTAACCTTGACAGATAGAATAATTATGGAAGAAAACCCTAGAACCAATAGCCAACCAAGGTAGCATACTTCTCTCCAAAGCTAGTGTACCAAGAAGAAAGTTCAAACCATAACCAAGCAAAAATTCCAGCCATAACCAAGCAAAAATTCCAGCCATAACCAAAGACCAAGTCACCATTGCAATAGTTGCAACTATCCTCCAGTCATGCACACCACTTGTCCTTATGCAGTTGTGAGAGTGAGTGTGACAAATGAGATCTAGCACCCTCTTATTTATAGTCATCCAAGTGACCTAACTGGGTCGACTTCTACTTCTGGAGGATAATAATTTAATATAAATTATTATCTTGAGTTGACTTGTCTTCTAAGGTTATTTCCTAACCTTCTATGGTTTCTCTTGCTTCCCAGAATATTCTAGACTTGTCAAAGGTTACACGTAGAAGTTAATACCTCCCGCAACTACCGTAATATCAACACAACCAACCCTAAAAATTACCCCCAAATTTTTTTACTTATAAATCACAACACTCAATTAATTAAATGAACCTACTCAAATTACATTTCAATCATCAAAATCGTGGACCAACATCGGATAAGATTGAAAGAGTTGTGTGGAGGTCGGGTCTGCGGCTAGGGTTTTCCTGGCTGCATACCCAATTTTTTTTCCTCTTCTGAAGCCCACGCGCGGTGCCTAGTGTTTTGAAGCCTGCATGCAATGCTTGATCTACCTCTGCTCTTGGTGATAGTATGAAGTTCGCCTTCACTATCGAAGCCTCCTTCTACTCGATGTTTTTTCCTTGCCGCGATGTCCTTCTCCGGGTCTATTTTCTCTGCGGGGAGTTCTTGATCTATTTTCTATGGATCAAGCTCTCTTCTTTTGACGAGACAGGTTCTATGATGGTGGGAGTGGCTCGTAATTCCCAGATCATACTTTACTTGCCTAGATCAGGTTTTATTTTGGGCGGAGGTGCCTTTCGGTGCTCACGTCCTCCTTTTTCCAGTCCTTCTTTGGCTTCGTCGGATTCTTATGGCAGATCATCCTTAGTGAGTGCACAGATCTAGGGTTGTCTTTGTGCTTAGATCTTCTGCTTTGTTCCACTCCTAGTTTGCGGTTCCTCTCTTTGGTTTCTTTGGTTTGTTCAGGGTTTGATGTATGCTCAGATATGGCTACTCTTGGTTGTTGTTGATGGTTTTTCTCTCCTTTCTGGCAGGGGTTGTGCTAGAGGTTTGAGGTCCTATCCTTGGGTGTGCGGTGAGTAGTGGTACTTTGAGGTCCTTTGAGAGGGTGTGCAACTCCTGGTCTTCTCTTTTTGGTTGAGGTTTTCATCGATGTTGTTTCTATCTTGTTCTATTGTTGTGAGGGTTTCATACCACTCTGAACTGGTCCATCCGGCCACCAGGGTTTTGTTAGTTTTGGGGTTATTTCTCTGGCATGACTTCTTGACCTGGATTTTACGACCTATTTGGGGTTTCTTCCCAGTTTTTGTATTTATATTTTCTTTGTGTCTTACCAACCAACTTTTGTGTCCCTTTGGGAACTTTTTACCCAAGTTTGGGTTGTGCTTAAGGCACCTACATAATGGAATTTGGTTCTCTTCGAATGAATAGAATTATGCATTTTTTCGTGGTAAAAAAAAAAAACATCGAATAAGATCATTTTAATTTCAATATTTTTATTATTCCAATTAACCACATTAGTATGGAGCCTCCCCTAAATTACTTCATCATTCCCATTCGCCCTTTTAGGGGGTATGTTAGTTACTTTATCCTAAAAAATTTCCAACAACGAGAAGATCACTTTCGTGCTCCTTAAGTCCCTTCTCCATGGACTCAAAGATTAGTGGGACATTTATTATGTGCAACATACAAAATATGAATCTAAAGCATTTGGAACAGAACCCACTTGGGCACATTTTGTCGATTCCATCAAGGATAAATTCTACCATGTTGGAAACTATAATGATCGGTACACAAGATGGACAACTTTATGCTAGGAGAACGACCAAGTTGTGATGGAGTACACTAATACCATCCATATTTTTGTGTTCAAAGTTGGGTATTAAGGACACCAAGCGACACTTGGTTCTAAAATATTGTAGTGGCCTACATAGGCACATCCAAAAATAAATGTATTTTTTGAACATCTCTTCACTCAGAGTCCCTTACCGATATGTTGTTAAGATCGAGCAAAAGTTTCAGTAAAAGGTTGAGAGAGAGTTTGGTTATACAAATCAAACACATCAAAAGAATGGTAAAGACTATCCTAACTAGCAAAACAAATGAGAAAGCAAGGATAAATAACATCAAGACAACTAGTCCAATTTTCATGCAAACATGCAAATAAGACTAATAGGAAGCCAAAGAAGGAAACTAGAAAGTCGTGTGCAATCCACAACAACCCTCGGCATAACACTAATGAATGTCATTCAATGCACATGTTTTTGTCTAAGTTGAAATCTGTAGAACATGATTTTTACTTGGATTCTTATTCTGAGTCAAATAAGGGAAAATGGATCATCGATGCAAAACATAGTGTTACCATCACTGCTGCAAAGCTCCAGGAAGAGGAAACAGAGGAGTTCAAGGAAGGCGAGAACCTCTTCCATTCATATATGTGGATGAAGGGGACTCCACTACATTTTGTTACTGACAGTAGCAGCTAGAAGAACCTATATTAGCATAGGTCATTAAGAAGTTGAGGCTTTTGACAATATCCCACCCCCAACCATACACCATTGGTTGGTTGAGCCAAGGATGAAACATCCACATTATTTAACAATGTCTCTTACACTACAACATCAAAGCCTTGAAAGACGAAGAACAATGTGATTTTTCTCCACTTGAAGTTTGTGATGTTCATATATGTGGAAGCATCATGTTGTTTATGAGTTTATGCCTTGTACTATCATTATTACTTTGGGAGGTCAACTCGACATGATGCCAGAGATATCCTTGACTATTGTAGTCTCTTTGATCACAATAGCAGTGTAGGAAGGTAATCTCTTAGACTAGGAAATTTGTCCTCTTCATGGTTTGATCGAAAGGTGAATGAATATCTTCATGACCTCCAAGGCCTTTGTAAGGGTTGTCTCTACACAATAGAAGTGGGTGAACAATGACAAGAAATGCATGACACTTCCACATTAATCCTAGCAGAAGAAAAGAAGAATCTAATCAAGAAAGCAAATGCCACAATCAATCACACAGTACACTGAGATTTTACCCTGGAAACCCTTAACCGGGAAAACCAACATTTCTTTGAGCGTTATGTTCTCTTGTTGTCTTATTCATTCAGAATAAAAGGTTACATGTCTAACCTTGGTCTAGACCCAAGACACAATTGACATCGTACCCTCTTGCACCGACAAGAACAACCCTATAGCCAATTC
>ML778944.1:346712-402563 GCA_009831015.1 Picea engelmannii
CCTGTTGTGCCAATAGACAATTATGTTGACAAGTCAAGTCAAATATAAGTAAAGGTAAATTCCCCATTGAGGAATCATAGCTTTTGTCTGTGTTTGGAAATTTTAGCAAGTACATATTCTTGGGAAAGGTGCGCACCTCTCTTGGGCGCTAGTCTTCTAGGGTTTACAAGCACCCTTTTGTGTGCTATGTTTTCTTGGTGGTGAAGGTATTTCTCTTGAAGCATATAACAAAGGATTGGTTGGGTTTTCTTCCCTTGTTGAGAAGGGTTTCCCATGACACTTCTTCTGTACTTGTGCATGGTGTTTCTTCTTGTGATCTTGGTTGCTACAACAAAATTGTTTATGGTTTAGGTTAAAGGATAAAATGGAATAAACTTCATTCTTGAACCTTGCATATTGAAAAATCAACAAATGCACCCCAAGTTTGATTATTTTGATATGCCTCTATTTGTTATGGAATTATTGTGGTCTTATGAACATCTAGGTTTTATTTTGATCTGTTGAAGTTATGACTATTATACTAACCATTGGTCAAAATTAAAGTCAAGGTATTAGATTGACTAAGTTTGAGATTATAGAGTTTATTCACTATCTCATATTTCTGTCAAGAAAACATACTATCTTAGTACAAAGGACATGTTTAAGAGAATAATTGTCATCTTGAGTGAAGGACACTCCAAAGAAAAGAAACACACTCATTCTTGAGGAAATGACTCTAGGTTCCAGGTTTAATTGATTAAATTGATAAGATTCAAATTTTCAAATATCAAGTTTGATAACTACCACATTACAAGTAAACACTATAGTTGTGATAACAAACTTTGAAAAGTTTTATTATTGAATACTTGGTAGCATGTGAGCACTATTGAGATAAATTCTTATTGTAATTACTTACTAGATATAACTAACATCTCCTCTGGGAGAAACTTCTTATTTGGTTTCCATCTTACCATGGAGGAATGATTGATCACAACACTAGAAGAGTGTTGTTCTCATTTCTTATTTTTGGTTCTTGTTCCAGGCATGCCACAAGTGATAGCTCTTAAGGAGCTAATGTGACGATTTTTCTTGCTATTGTTTTTATTATTATTATAAAGAGTATTATTCCCTTCTATTGTTTCTCCCTTGTTGTTCTTGTTCCAGGCAGGTCACAGGTGATAACCTTGAGGGAAGTTATAGTGACGGTTGCAAGAGAGAACATACTAGATGATCTCTAGTTTGAGACATGGACCGGACTGTTCAGATAAGACGTTGTATACACGACCGTTTTCATCCATGTACCAAAGAAGAATAAGATGAAGAAGGGTACTTTTTTCAACATACAAAGTATCTCATATGGAGATTGATTGTAAGGAGTAGAAGGCTCCAAAGATGATCAACCAAATCCCTCCAGTGTAATTGATCAATCTTCAGATCATCAAGAAGAGTTAGTAGATCCAAAAGGGCCTACTCAGAATCATTGTAGTAACTAGGAAGAGACCATCATGGTTCTATGACACTTTGCAGGATGTAAAGCCATAGATCATTGACGAGCCATATCATGAGGAGTAGATGGCTCCACCAGTGGTGAGGCAGGCGATCCTACCAAGTACCAGCTCAGAAGGAGCTACAATTCATAGGGATTCATCCATCATGATCCATTAAGGAAGAGAAACCTCCCCAGGACCATTCATAGAGATGTACACAGCCTGATTTGTGTCCAGATGATTCTCCCAGTGAGAGGGAGAAGACTACGACGAGACACTTTCTCTAGTAATCAAAAGAAGTATATATGAAACAACCATGATCCATTAAAAGATGTTGTTGTAGTATGAGATTCAGAGGGAGAAAATAAATTTGTTATCATGATGGAGTGGAAGAGTTACTCTCAGAGTTTATCAACTACAATGAGAATGGAGCAGTCATTCTCAGTTTCAGAAAAAAGGAGTTGTAGGTGCAGAGTCCTAGTTTGAGAAGGAACAGTTGCAGAGAGAGTAGAGGACATAATTCTAGAGAGTGAGACATATAGTGCTTTGCAAAAAGAACTTAAAGCCAACACATGATTGAGCATATTGAGTTGCAACTGAGCAAGTGTACCAATTTGGTACAATTTGATGTGAAAATTTGGTTCGTTAATATATTTGACGAACACAAGGACAAATATATGTTTTACATTGAACACATTGAGCCTAGACATGTTCACCTCACTGCGAAAAAACATGTGATAACGTACTTGAAAGGTGCAATTGATTATGGACTGAAGTATATCTCGGATTGCGAGATATGATTGCAAGGGCTGCACAGGATCAGATTGGGAAGGCAGTGTCATAGACTGGAAAAGTACATCTAAATGTTTCTTTAGTATGGGATCAACTATGATCTCGTGGTTCAATGAGAAGAAGACCTGTATGGAACTCAGTTCCGTAGAGACAGAGTATGTGGCAAGATGGTTAGCTTGCGGCGAAGCAATGTGGGTTCCGAAGTTGATTGCATAATTGTTTGATCTTGAGGTGGAGGAGACCTGTATCTTTTATGACAACCATAGTTGAATCAAGTTCTCAGAGAACCCAATGTATCATGACAAATCGAAGCATATGGAGATCAAGTACCATTATATCTAAGAGATGATATGGAAGGGAGCAATAAAAGCTCCAACATGTTCCTACTGACGAGCAGGTAGCAGACTTGTTGACTAAGCCTATGTCAAGAGTGAAGTTCAAATACTTTAGAGACAAGCTTGGTGTGATCCAGAAGAATTTTACCTCATGAGAGGGAGTGATGTGTTCCCTTGTAGCAGGGAGTGATCTATTCCCCAGTAGAGGGAAGTGATGTGTTCCCTAGTAGTGGGAAGTGATGTGTTCCGCAATAGCAGGAAGTGATTTGTTCCCCAATAGAGGGAAGTGATGAGATCTCCAGTAGTGGGAGCTACCCCAACGTAGGTTGGTACTCCAACACAGGCTGGTATGCTACCCCAACGTAGGTTGGTACTCCAACACAAGCTGGTATGCTACCCCAGTGTATGTTGGTACTGCAACACAGGCTGGTATGCTACCCCAACGTAGCTTGGTACTCCAACGTAGGTTGGTATGCTACCCCAACACAGGTTGGTACTCCAACGTAGGCTGGTATGCTACCCCAACACAAGTTGGTACTCTAATGGAGGCTGGTATGCCACCCTAGCACGGGTTTGCATGCTAGTCCAACGTAGGTTGTTATGTTAACCCCAATGCAGGTTGGTATGCCACTCCAGCACAGGCTGGTATGCTACTCCAATAAAAGTGTAGAACTTCCTATGATATATAGATTCATGATTGACAAGACAATGACCAAGTGTGCAAAAGAGTAGAAGTAGTGATGATGATCGGGATGTGAAGAATACCTTCCTTCCTAAGAGGGAGTGTTGAAATTTGAGTAGCTTCAGAAGATATTCTTATTGTATTTGACAAAAAAAAACCCTAAATAATATTATTATATTATATTTGCTAATTCGACCCTATTGTGCCTCTGTAAAAGTCGACCCTATTGTGCCTTGACAAGAAAAATGTAAAATAGAAAGATAAAGTATCGGGTCGGCCCAAACCTAATTTTAGGCTGGCCCAACTACTATTTATAAGGGAGGCCAACACCTCATTTGAACACTCACAACATAAGTTTTGTGGCTAAAGAAGAAGTGCGCAAGTCTTGAAGGGAGAAGCTACTACAACTAGGAGGTGACGTTGTGAAGGTTATTGGTTTATCTCTTGAGTATGTCTTGGTTAAGTGGTGCACTACTATTCCCTAGTCCAAGGTTAGAGGATGATCTTCTGGTGTGTTAGTTCTTTGTTGGAGAGAGGCATTGTTCTTGGTTGGTGAATCTATATTGAGGAAGTTTGCTGGGTTTTTCCCCTAGAGGGTTTTCCGAGAGTAGATCTTGTGTATGATGTGAATGTTATTCTTTCAATGATCCTTTATATGTAGTTATTGTGCTAATGGTTTAAACGTAACAATAACACTAATCTAATTAACTGCTTAAGACAAAAATTCAACATGGTATCAAAGAAGGCCTGAAAGAAGGCATTTTTATAGCACAAAAGAGTTCACTAAGCAAAACAAGGGCATAGGAAGACTCTCCTAACCCTAGTGCACCTTTTCCCTGGATTTTTTTTTTAGTTTTGGACAAGTTTCAGAAATTAAGGTTTCTGCATACTAGGGTTTTTGCATAAACCCTAAAAGTTGTTGTCATCCACCTTGTTGGAGGAAATTGGGCAATGTAATACCATCTAGGAGATCGCTCTAGGAGGGTGCATCTAGTCTGTGGATCAGAATTCCAAAATTTGAAGTTTAAGAAATCAAGGTTTTCTCATAAAACCCTAGGTTTGTAGTACCATTTGCAGTTGTAGTATCAGTTGCAGTTGCAGTGCCAGTTCTGTCATGCTGGTTGATGTGCTTGTTGCAGCACCAGTTGCAGTGAATTTTTTTGTGAAGTGTTGGGACTGATTTTTTGTTGTCCCAGTTTGCCTTACACTAGAAAATCTCCAACTACCTTTAGATTACAAGTTGGAGCACCTTTGAAGTTTCAAAGGTTCCTTATTGCTTGTTGTTGTTGTCGAATGGTGCCACTACCCGCTGATACTGTCGGAGATATGTACTAACATATATTTAAACTGTATCATTATCTTAAGGGTATTTGTAGGAGAATGGATCTTTTGTACAAACAAAAATTATAGATCCAAAAGGATCTAAGATCTAGCACATTCAGAGGAACAATGCACCCCATGTTTGATTATTTTTATATGCCTCTATTTGTTATGGAATTATTGTGATCTTATGAACATCTAGGTTGTATTTTATATGTTGAAGTTATGACTATGATACTAACCATTGGTCAAAATTAAAGTCAAAGTATTAGATTGATCAAGGTTGGGATTATAGAGTTTATTTTCTAACTCAGATTTCTGTCAAGAAAACATATTATCTTAGTACATAGGACAGGTTGAAGAGAATACTTGTCATCTTCAATGAAGGAGACTCTGAAGAAAAGCAACACACTCATTCTTTAGGAAAATACTCCAGGTTCCAGGTTTGATTGATTAAATTGATAACATTCAAATGTGCACATATCAAGTTTTATAACTACCACATTACAAGTAAACACTATAGTTGTGATAACAATATTTGAAAAGTTTTATTATTGAATACTTGGTAGCATGTGAGCATTATTGAGATACATGCTTATTGTAATTACTTACTAGATATAACTAACATCTCCTCTAGGAGAAACTTATTATTTTGTTTCTAGGTTACCATGGAGTAATGATTGATCAAAACACTAGAAGAATGTTGCTCTCATTTATTATTATTGTATTTCTTATTTTTGGCTCTTGTTCTAGGCAGGTCACAAGTGATAGCTCTGAAGGAGCTATTGTGACGGTCGTTCTCATTATTGTTTTTATTATTATTATAAAGAGTGTCATTCTTGTCTACTGTTTATCCCTTGATGTTATTGTTTCAGGAAGGTCACAGGTGATAACCCCGTGGGTAGCTATAGTGATAGTTACAAGAGACAACATATTAGATGATCTCCAGTTTGAGACATGGAGCAGACTATACAGATAAGAAGTTGTATACACGACCATATACATCCATGTACCAAAGAAGAAGAAGATGAATAAGGGTACTTTTTGTGAGATATAGAGTATCTCATATGGATATTGATTGTAAGGAGCAGAAGGCTTCAAAGATGACCGAACAAATCCCTCTGGTGTAGTTGACCACTCTTCAGATCATTAGGAACAATTTGTAGATCCAGAATGGCCTACTCAGAATCATTGCACTAACCTAACATGGTTCTGTGACACTTTGTAGGATGCAAAGCCATATAACATTGATGATCCATATCATTAGGAGCATATGGTTCCACCAGTGGTGAGGTAGGTGTCCTGACCAATTACCAACTCAGAAGGAGCTAGATTTCAGAGGGAGTCAACCCTCATGATCCAGTAAGGAGGAGCAACCTCCCCGGTGTTAACACATAAGATTGATCATGTAAAGGAGGATTTATGGTTTTCAGAGCCTACAATTTAACCATTTCTCTAGGGATTATGTCATACCAATAACTAACAACCTCCTTGAAGTGTGCAAGCTATATTTGAGTTGGTGTTGCGAACTAGTTAAGGAGGAGCGTTGTAGCTTGGATAGGTTGTAGGCACTCATGTTCAGACTTAGAAACATCCACAAAAACCTTACTGCCATCAGGTACTCCATGATGATTTTCATCCTGTTTGAAGGTCGAGAAAGTCGTTTTGGATGTTTTTTCCTTTTGGTGATGCAAATTGGCAGACAAGCGCTGCGAACTTTGCTGCGAACTCATTTCCTATAGCAACTGCTTTTATAGATTTGATCATAAATCCAAAACGGTGATGTGGGTTTTTCTGAAATTATTTGTGGAGGATCATGATAAAGTCATTGATTTTCTGTCCAAATTTCAGCCTGACCCAGTTTGTAATTCCAGAGATATAATTGAAACACCAGTGCATTACAAATTGGCACTACAAACTCTTTGTTTTGCATAGTTGTTGGATATTCACCTTGTTTGGAGGTTTCCACTTGTCAAGGAAGGTTCTAATGGTATACTAGGAGTGTTTTGGACATGAGGAACATGTGTTCCATCTCCAGATCAATCAGGATGGCTTGTTTCAAAAGGCATTTATCATCATAGTCAAAATCCCCCAGAAATAGGAATTTGTTAGGCTTTTGTTGGAATCTTTTGTAACAAGACTCCTAAATGGAGGAGAATCCTATGTAACTCCTTGGTTTCGACCTACTTAGGGTAGATAGATATTATTCACTAGAAATGAAAGGGTTTTTGATGAGAAAAGGGTTGGATTCATGATCCAAGAGAGGAGAGAGCTAGAGGAGCAGTTTTAGTTACTCATTTGTAAGCATGAGGGCTTGTTTGTAATGACATTTTCTACCATTAAAGATTCACGAGAGCTGTTATTAGATTGTATTTTATGTTTTTCAATTTCTTTGTTATATTCTTGCTTGAATATATCGTAGGTTTTGAGGATAATAACTTCCATTGATTGATGGATTCATGAACAACAGAGGATCTGATGTAGCTTGCCCATTAAATCATTGTTCATTGTTTAAGAAAATATTTATCTGTTGCAGAAAGGATTTATGTATAATGGATGTTCTTCCTTTTGTCATATTCACTATGCTTCTACTTATCATTATATATCCCTTTTTCTGATATACAATTGGATTTCCTTTGATCTATAGGATGTTATGACTCCATGCCCAATGGAATGCCTCTGCAGACTTTTTGTTACCCTCTCCCTTTCTTTCTCAATCTTATTGATGCACCTACTCAAACCATTTTAATCCATTTATATTCTAATGGGTATTGGGCTTGCACTTATAGTAGTCTAAGTGTGACTCTCAGTGCTAACACCCATGACCATTCATAGAGATGTACAAAGCCTGATTTGTGTCCAGAGGAATCTCCCAACAAGAGGGAGAAGACTATGATGAGACACCTTCTCCAGTAGTCAGAAGAAGTATATATAGAACAATCATGATCCATTAAAAGAGGTTGTTGCAGTATGATATTTGGGGGGAGTAAATAAATCTGTTATGATGATGGAATGGAGGAGCTACTCTTAGAGTTCAACAACTACAGTGAGAATGGAGCAGTCATTCTCAGTTTCAGAAAAAGCAACTGTAAGTGCAGAGTCCCAATTCCAGAAGGGACAGTTGTAGAGAGAGTAAAGGACATACTATCAGACAATGAGACAGATAGTGCTTTGCAAAAAGAACATAGAGCCAATACATGATTGAGTAGATTGAGTTGCAGCTAAGCAAGTGTACTAGTTTGGTACAAGTTGATGTGAAAATTTGGTTTGTTAATATATTTGACAAACACGAGGACATATATATATATATATATTTTGTGGTGAAAAAATTGAGCCTAGACATGTTAACCTGATTGCGACAAAACATGTGATAAGGTACCTGAAAGGTACAATTGATTATGGACTCAAATATATCTCAGATTGTGAGATAAGACTGCAAGGGCTACATAGATTTAGATTGGGGAGGAAGTGTCACAGATCAGAAAAGTACATTCAAATGTTGCTTTAGTATGGGATCAACTATGATCTTGTGGATTAGTGAGAAGCGGACTTGTATGGCATTCAGTTTTGTAGAGAGAGAGGATGTGGAAACATGGTCAGCTTTTGGCGAAGCAGTGTGGCTTCGGAAGTTGATTTCATAATTGTTTGATCTCAAGTTAGAGGAGACTTGTATCTTTTATGAAAACCAGATTTGGATGAAGTTGTTAGAGAACTCGATGTGTCATGACAAATCCTAGCATATCAAGATCAAGTACCACTATATCTAAGAGTTGATATGGAAGGGAGCAGTAAAAGCTCCAGTATGTTCCTATCGACAAGCAGGTAGCAGACGTGTTGACTAAGTCTCTGTCAAGAGTGAAGTTTGAATACTTCAGAGACAATCTTGGTGTGATCCAGAAGGATTTTCCCTCATGAGAGGGAGTTATGTGTTCCCCAGTAGCAGGAAGTGATGTGTTCTCTAGTAGCGAGAAGTGATGTGTTCCCTAGTAGAGGGAAATGATGAGATCCCCAGTAGTGGGAGATACCCTAGCACAAATTGGTACTCCAACGTCGGTTGGTATGCTACCCCAATGCAGGTTGGTACTCCAACTCAGGTTGATATGCTACCCCAGTGCAGGTTGGTACTCCAATGCAGGCTGGTATGCTACCCCAACACAAGTTGGTACTCCAACACAGGATGATATGCTACCCTAACGCAAGTTGGCACTCCAATGTAGGATGATATGCTACCCTAGCACATGTTGATACTCGAATGCAGGCTGGTATGCTACACCAACACAAGCTAATATACTACCCCAACATAGGTTGGTATGCTACTCGAACAAAGGCTGGTATGTTAACCGCAACGCAGGTTGGTATGCCACTCCAACGTAGCTTGGTACACTACTCCAGTAAAAGTGCACAACTTCCTATGATATATAGATATGTGACTAACAACAAGACGCATTGATAATGATCATGACGAGAAGAATACCTTCCTTGCTAAGAGGGAGTGTTGAAGTTTGAGTAGCTTCAAAAGATATTCTTATTGTATTTGACCAAGACAAAACCCTAAAGAGTATTATTAGATTATATTTGCTAAGTTGACCCTATTGTGCCTTAACAATAAAAATGTAAAATAGAAAGATAAAGTATCGAGTCGGCCCGTACTTAATTTTAGGTTGGCCAAACTACTATTTATAAGGGAGGCCAACGCCTCATTTGAACACTCACAACGCAAGTTTTGTGGCTAAATAAGAAGTGCGCAAGTCTTGGAGGGAGAAGCTACTGCAGCTAGGAGGTCACGTTGTCAAGGTTCTTGGTTTATCTCTTGTGTATGTCTTGGTTAAGTGGTGCGCCAATATTCCCTAGTCAAGGGTTAGAGAAGGATCTTCTGCTTTTTTAGTTCCCTCTTGGAGAGAGGCATTGTTCTTGGTTGGTGAATCTATATTGAGGAAGTTTGATGGGTTTTTCCCCTAGAGGGTTTTCCCAGGGTAAATCTTGTATATGATGTGAATGTTATTCTTTTAGTGATACTTTATATGAAGTTATTGTGGTAGTGGTTTAAAATTAAAAAGAACACTAATCTAATTAACTGCTTAAGGCAAAAATTCAACACTTCGTTCCTTAGTTCAAACCACTTCGTATCAGGATTATTCTCGGTCTAAAAAACTTTCTCGGGCTCAGATTTACCTCCGAATTCTCTGAAGACCACATCTCAATTGTACACTTTTCTCCTTGATTCAGGATCCTAGAGATTATATCATTTCATCCCTTCTTTGTATCCAATGAAAATATATTTAACTGCCTTCTTGTCCAAATTGCTCCTCTTTTCCTTGGGAACATGAACAAATGCATCATAGCCAAACACTTTGAGATGTGCCACCAAATCATTCTTACTCGAACATACCTCATTTGGAGTTGTGTCGACTAGTGCCGATGAAGGAGACATATTCACCAGGTATTTTGCAGTCTCGACTACCTCTGCCCATAATTATTGTGCGAGCCCAACACCACTGAGCATGATCCTTGCCTTATCCATAAACATTCTGTTTATTCTCTCGACAACTCCATTTTGTTGTGGGGTACATGGTGTGGTATTTTAGCATGCTATGCCACACTGCTTACATAACTTATCAAATTCCTTTCCACAAATTTCACCACCATTGTCATTCCTCGACACTTTAATCCTCTTCTCTATTTGGTTTTCCACAAGAGATTTAAACTTCTTAAATATCTCAAAAACGTATGATTTCTTCCTCAGGAAATATATCCATGTCTTCTTGGAAAAATCGTCTATGAAGGAGACATAATATAGGGATCCACCAAGTGAAGGCACTGTAACCGGGCCAAACACATCACTATGCACCAGTTCTAGAATCCCATTTTCCCTTGTCACTCAAGATGGGAACCTCACCCAACTTTGTTTCCCAAATATGAAATGTTCACAAAAGTACACATCTAAACCAAATGCAGGAAAACCTTCAAGCATACGTTTGATTTGCATAGCTAGAATTCCTTTTTCTCCAATGTGTCCCATCCTCTCATGCCATATCCTGGTCGGGTCAAGTTCATCATGTTTTGTAGAGTCAGTTTGAACTGATTTGGCTCGATTCGATTCAAGTTGTGTCGACGTCGAGTCGCAGTTGAGTCGATTTCAGGAGCAACAATGTTGTTGTATCCAATCGAATTGACATTCCCTAACAACTTGTGCACTATACCAATCCGAACTCCTTTCATTAAGACCATCATACCATTGACCATCTTGCACGAATCCTTCTGAAACAGAGTATTCACACCTACACCACTCATCTTGCTGACATATATGAATTTTCTTGCCAATATCGTAATGTGTAGCACACCTAGAAGGGTTATTTCCCCCCCCATCTTTTAGTGTCAGTCAGACTCTTCCCCATTCGACAATTCTGGTTTTTGAGTCGTCCCCCAAGAACACATCACCGCCATCATATTGTTCATATTCACAAAACCATTCTGCATGTGGTGTCATATGATAGGATGCTTCTGAGTCGATCAACCAAACATCTTGATCCGACTGTGTACTGGTCGACGCCAGGTACACATCACCTCCTTTCTGTGAGGTCATATTTCTCTCAGTCGATTTCTTCTCGTCGGATCTAGCACTGACTTATGTTGCCTTCGACTTACAATCCTTTTTATAATGTCCAGTTTTACTGCATTTCCAACATCTTAGCGTTGACTGAACCAGAATTTAGATCTACCCTTCGACTTGAACTTTCTACCGAAGAATCTGCTTTATCTTTGTCTACCAGTCGACCTCTCACTACCAGAGCATCTTTGGTCGATCCTTCCATGATCTTTATTCTCATTTCTTTCGACAACAAAGAAGAAACCATGTCCTCTAGTGCTAGTGTGGGTGTATTACTCCCAATAAGCATGATTAAGCTATCCCGGGAGTCTGGAAAAAACATAATAGGATGATACACTTCTCCCTATTAATGGTATTTATATCCACAAACAATAACTAGATCAACATGGTTTTAAACGCATTTAAATGCCTAGTCATCGAACTACCATCACTCATCCTCAGAAGGTACAATTTCTTTATGAGAAAAAACTTATTTACCAGAGATTTCGACTGGTATAAGCTTCCTAGCTTGGCCCATAGTTTCTTGGCCGAATCTTCACTCGATACATTCAATAGCACCGAATCTACAAGACAAATCCATATCGTACTTCTTTATTTTATTTCAAGTTTCTCCCATTCTTGCGTCGACATACCTGTTGGCTGGGTACTTGGACAAAACATTGTCCATTGTTCTCGATATACAAGAAGATCTTCCATTTTAAGCTTCCAAAGATCAAAATTCTGGCCATTAAATCTTTCTATTTCTATTCTAAAACTGGTCGCCATTCTTTATCACGATCTTTAAAACAATTTATGACTTACAACTCTTAATGTACCTAGGGTTTAGTTCTCGGATTCAAGATTGGAAAATCAATATCTGATATACTCGCCAAAGCATTACACCACTATGATAACTCACTTTTCAGGGCATACCTAAGGTCTGATACCACATGAAAAGAAATGCAGGATGCTTCCACATTGATCCTAGGAGAAGAGAAGAATAATTTAATCAAGAAAGCAAATGACACAAGCAATCACAGAGTACACCGAGATTTTACAATGGAAACCCTTAACTGGGAAAACCAACATTCCTTTGAGTGTTTTTCTCTCTTGTTGTCTTATTGATTTAGAATAAAAGGTTACATGTTTAACCTTGGTCCACACCTAAGAAAAAATCGACATCATACCCTCTTGCATAGGCAAGAACAACCCTGTAGCCAATTTGACTTACATATGCATGACCAACAACCTACACTTACACATGCATTAACCTGCAAAAGTACATTATATGATCACCTACAACATCAACCCTTAAAACCTTACAACACGCCTCTTTATAGGCTTTACAACATGAAAAACCCTAAATATTGGCACCCACAAATGGTTTCAGATCCATGCATATCATTGTCTACAAATCCTACAAAACCTGGGATTCTATTACAGTCGACTCCAAGTCAGATTTAAAAGTCGACTACCAGTCGACCTTCATTCAGTCTCTAGTCATTCATCTCACACCCTCACTTTGACCTCTTGTTGGTTGACTTTTCATTGTTATCTTCGACTTCGACTTTACCCGATCGACTTCCTCGAACTTCAACCCGTTGTTGATCCACCTGGAATTCGACCATTAGTTGATTCGCCTTGACTAGACTTTCACTACAAAGAATATAACAACCCAACAAACAAGACAATGAAAGAATATAGAGATATATTTGCCTCACCTTTACGGGTACCTTTGCATTGTCATGTAAAGCATGTAATTGATTTGACATTGAGTGCTCCTATACCTTGACCTAGTATACAAATGATCTCTTATGGAGAACAAAGAGATAAAATGTTGGATTCAATAGCTAATACAAAAGGGCTAAATTTGACCAAGCTCCAAATCTTGTAGGAGCCTAATTGTGTTGTTTCAAAAGAAGGATGGGACACAATGACTTTGTATTATTTATAGAACCACTAACAAAATCCTAGTTTAAAATTGGTTTCCAATCCCCTGAATCAATGGTATTCTCAATTAGCTCAAGGACACCAAGTTTTCCAATAAGATTTAATCTAAAGTCGAGTTATCATCAGGTGCCAATTAAGCAAAGTAATGTGTGGAAGAGAACCTTTAAGTCTAAATAAGTTCTCTTTGAATGGTTGGTCGTTCCTTTTCGCTTGGCTAATTTCCAACAATGTTCACGAGGATGATGGAAAATATCTTGTGACCATTCACTGATTCATTTTTGGTTGTATATTTGGACAATATGCTTATCTTCAATAGAACCTAGGAGGATAATTTGAAGCACATTCAACAAGCGATGAGTACCCTGCAACAACACAAGTTAAATGTCAATATAAAGAAGTGTTCATTTAATATGCAGAGAATTTAATATCTATGATACATTGTGTATTAGGCTAGTGTGCATGTGGATTAGACCAAGATCCAAGTCATTTGTGATTAGTTGGCTCTTAAGACACTAACGAGGCTCTATTGATTCTTGAGCTTGGCCAACTTATACCACATGTTTTTGAGATAGGTGACCGAGGGTGGATCCAAAGCTGAGTTTTTTTGGGTTGAGGCTAAACAAAAAACATTAGAGGTCTAAAATGTTGCCTCTTTGGAACAAGTCCTCATTCTTGTAGACTTGCAACAACCATTCGATATTGAGAGAGATGCTTCAAATTGTGTTGTTGATATAGTCCTCACTTAACACAAACATCCAATAGCCTACCATAGTGAGATAATCTTTGACGTAGTTTGTAGGTACCCCATCTATAACAAAGATATGTACTCCATTGTGCAAGCATGTCAACAATGGAAGTATTATATTATCAGAAAGGAAAAAATTATCCACATTGACCACTATCACCTACAATTCATGCAGATGCAAGGAAAGCTGAAAAATGACCACCATTATAAGTGGTCCATGTACCTTTAACAATTCCACTTGAACATCAAGTACAAGAAGGGCAACACAAACTAAGTTGCGGTTTGCCTTAAATGACTTCCAATTGTGGCACTAAAGATAATGCTTAATTATTGTGGACATAAGACTTCCACGTGGCCCTAATTGTATGATACTAATCCTAACTCTGTTGCTACATGTCATACACTATGCACAAGTAACAAATTTTAGACTTTCACCTGTAGGATGGACTTCTATGCCATCTAAGATATCTTTATGTTCCTTTAGGAAAGCATGAAAAGCTTATCTGAGAGGTGCATTACATTTGAGTGGATAATACTTCGACGTGGAGAAAACAGTGACAATACTACATAAGTACTTCTACTCACCAAAACTATGATAGGATGTTAGCATGTATATTAGATAGTGCACCACTTGTGTCATCATTAAATAAATAATAAAGAAGTAGGGTTTGTACACCGCTCTAACTACTCTAGAAAAGTCTTGGGAGTGAGTCTCCATGGATTATATGTCAGGCTTGCCCTCAACCAAGCATGGTAACAATAGTGTATTTGTGGTTCTTGATTAGTTCTACAAGATTGCCATTCTGGAACCCTATAAGAAGAGTATCACAATAAAATTCATAGTTAAGTTCTTCTTCAAGCACACTAGGATTCATTTTGGGCATCTACAGAACATTGTTTCATATAGGGACCACACGTTCTTTGGTACTTTCTAGTCTAGCTCATGGTTACTGATGGGCACAAAGTTGATAAAATGAACTTCCTCAATCCCCTGAGTCGAGAAAAAATAAAGGTAGTCAACATTATGATTGTGCATATCCTTGGAATATACAACTCCAAGAATCCAAATACACAGTATTAAATCCTTCCTTATGTTCAATATAGCCACAATAGATCCCTTCATAGTTCTATTTCCCACAACTCTTTTCAAGTGTGCTTGGGGTTCTAGACACTAGCCCCTATTGACATATCTCTACCTATTTTGTTTACACATGCAAATTCCTCCCATGATTAAATTAAGGAAAACAAAGCAACCAAATTTGTTGAAAGGATCCAACATATCCAACAACAATTTCTTCATATTTTGCATAAAGCCTATGCCAAGTACAAGCAATGACCTCGTCAACATTGAATTCCACACAAGCTTTGGTTCAGTGATAAGGTGTGGTTGCACTTGCAAAAAGAGTGACTCACAAGCCTCCATAATAATCTCATACTACTACGATATGGGCCTTACACCATCACCAAGGTTGTGGGTGAGAATATTTTAGATTAAGTATTCCACCTTTCTTGGATTGTACCCTGTATTTAATGTGAAACTGCTTCAACCATATTTTCTACCACTATTGGACACCTTAGAGGTGGTAGAGCACCCGACCCATACATAACTCAACCCTTGCTACATTGAGCAAGCTACAATTAATCAGATCATGGACACCAATATGAAGGGAAATATCCAACAAAATGTAGAACTTTGTTGGGTTATCATAGCAGGGCAACTACTTCACTAGTGTAAGTGGTTCACGAAGAACCAAATTAAATAAAAGTTTCCTCATATGATGGAGGAACTTGATGCAATTGAGACCATTGCTTCCTAAAGGGGGATGGATGATCTAGGTGGATATAGGTGGCCACCCAGATATTCTATGTAACATCCCCATTTCTAATCACCATTAATTATAATGTAATTGTATAAATGTGAATTGGGTTGGTAAGTCGATGTGTTGGGGCAAAGAACCCGTATTGATTTATTGTGGTCAAGGGTTGAATTGCATATAATGAACATTGAAATAATTAATAAAAGTGATAATTATTGTCTGCGATATGAAAGGGATGAAGAACTATGGGGGGCTATGATTCCACAAGAGAGAGGGGGGTCCAATGGGGAATTATGCATGGGTATTGATCCAAACCCATATTCATGAATTATTATCATTATATATAACCTTGTAATTTGATGTGGAGTGTGTTGAAATAACTCTTGTAAGAGGGTGGGTGTGAGGAGTCACATCCCACAATTATTGGAGAGCATGGGCATGAGTACAATCAGTTTGGGGAAAAGTTTAAGTCAAACAAGAAAACAAAGAGGGGAAATTTGTATGGCCAAGGGGGCAGTTTTTGGACAATCACGTTTTTGGATGGAGAACAATTTTTACATCCAATTTTTGGGTAGCAAGGGAAGAGCACGGGGTTGGGAAGAGGACCAAACATTGTACACTTGAAGGTAGCCTTTGTTTGGTTGTGATTTATGTTGAGAAAGAGGCATGTGTGCCTGTAAAAATGGGTTGTAAGCCTGTAGTGTGTTTTCTTGTTGAGGAAATGACTCCAAAGCCTTGTGTGGGCTACTATGAAAACTCCTTGGGAAGTTGAGAGTTCCTTAGGGTCCCTATTTGAGAGTTCTTTTCCAACCGAGTGTACTAAGGGCCTTGATAAATGAATGGTACAACCTTAGGGACTGTGAGCAGTGAAGGGGGTACATTCCTTGGGTAGTGCAAGTTGTGGGAAAATAGAGAGATGAAGAATTGGAACTGTTGTAGGAGTAGAACCCGGGTCGGGGGTTGCTGTGTGTGTGGAGAGTGGACAATCAATGTGTTAGATCTCCTTGTGAACTCATAGTCACAGCTCGGGGGTGGCTTGTTGTTGAGAAAAAATGAACATCAAGGCCTATGACTGGGAGGTTCATCCTTCGTACGCAGCCAATTGGTTAATTACTAACATAAAAGTGTTTTTGTTCTATTCTTATGTTATTCCACCGTGTAAATGATTTATATGAATGTTTTGAGTTCATTTTTTTCCTGAACAATAGCATTCAAGTTTAATATATGTTGTTGGATGCTTTTAGAATTGTGCTATAGGTCAATTGGTTAAATTTGTATGTGATATGTAGTTGGTAAGCTACAATAAATTAATTACCAGTAAATCTTATTGATTTAATGGGTTTGTACATTGTAATGCTCCTTGGTTAAGTTGGGGGACATTATAGAATGCTATCAAAGGTCAAGGTTCAACACTGAACTTGTGTGGGGTAGCAACCAACATGAATTGAACAAATTTGTGGTTGTAGATTTCGTCCTATGATGGATTTGGGGAAAAATGGTGAACCAGAGTGAAATCCCCAAATTATGAGGAGATTTCAAGTTTAAATGCTTCAGAACAATCGAAGAAGAGAACTTATGGAGTCGAGTTGCAGGTTGCATAGTTGATTTTGGCCTAGAGGGTCAAAATCCTATAAGTCTGAGGGCGATCATGAGGTTTAGTAATCGACGACCCACATTAATTCGACCTGGAGAATCGTCCGTTGAGATTCAATCGCAAAAAATAGAGCAAGGCATTCCCAAAAGGGGCTTCAGGAAGAAGGTTTCAAAAGGATTTGGAGTCGGGCATGAGTTTAAGTCCAAAGGAAGAAGCCTGAAAGAATGTGAGTCGTCAGATCAATCGGGGTCATTCTCAACAGTCAGATCTCGCTGAGATGTTCTTTCGAAAAAGTGTTTTCGCGAGAGATCGTTCTGAAGGTTGGGCGTGTTTTGGAATCTGATGAATTCAGTCTGATCGAGGTAACCCGTGCGTAGTTTTGGGAGCCTAAGATGATCGTGGTCGTTCAACGACCTGATTGCTAACCGTCTGATCTATCGGTCGAGCATGTTTCCTTGGAAGGGTTGAGGGTGAAAGAGGAAGCCATGTAAGCCACCATGTTAGTGTTCCATGTCAGAGGGCATGTCATCAAGAGTAGGTGATTTAGAAAATTCCATGTGGAAGTCGAGTGCATGGCTTCGAGAAGAATGGTTCTCGAGAGCCTTCAGAAGAGGGTTATTGGAAGGTTCATTCATGGAGCAGGTTTCAATGGATGAAGTCCGACAGAGAGAACCCAATAGGATATTAAAGCTTAGAGTTTGGAAAGGATTAAGGAACATGGTGTTGGAGCCGCCTTTGTTTTTTCACCTCGCGCAATTTTCAGTTTTTGATACTTGAGATCTAAAGTTGTTTTTCTTTTACTTCCGAAATCTTAAAACTTTGAAATCTTGTCGACTGGATAGCAATGCTTTTTCACTTTCAAAAAAAAGATCCATTTTTCGCAAGTATGTTTTCTCTTTTGTTTTATTTCGGGATATCGCAAGCCATATACTTCAATCTTTGAATTCATAAGTCCTGAGACGCGAAACTGCGAATTCGTTTTTGTTTTTTCACGCAAAACATTAACTAAGGTAAAAATTTTAACTCATAAGCATGCATTTTCGGGAATTCGCACCTCGGCATTCGTCGAACCTAAGTTTTTGTTTTTTCAGCCCCGAGAGCCGAGAACACGATAACTTTTGTGATAACCTTGGTCAAGGACTAAAGGTAAAAAACTAACCATGGTTGAATTTGGTTCTCGGCACATCGCCACTCGGCACTTTCTCTCATAAAGTTAAGGTGTCCAAAACCCCGATTCACAGAGTTGCGACACGATTATAGCGAGATTAATTAGTCGCCTAATCTAAGATTTCCTTCTCATAATTCGAACCTTAATTATCGCCACATCGCGATATCGCAACTCTGCATATCATTCTCCCAAAAATCTGGCTTCAATGTTCCAAGTCGCGATATGGCAAATAAATTAATTATATAATTAAGGATGCACCAAATCACGGTTACTGTTAATTAAGATAAAATCGGCACTCACAGCCTCGTGAGTTGAAGAGTCAAAATGTTAAAAGGAGATTCACGATGCGACGAACAACGAGAAAATGATTTAAGTTGCTGAGATTTGATTTTTTTTAATTTAAACGAGATACGTCCCGCATACCGAGGTTTGCACACTCCACGAGGTAACTACTTGCTCTCCATAACCCGACTGCCTGTCAAGCCGCCAAACATTGATGACATTTATGAAGAATTAGGGTAAATCCACGAATAAATAAGATTGGATTCAGGCAATAAATTCGTTTCCATTTGCGATTTGACAAATTTATTTCAAATATACGAGAGTTTCATTCTATTTTAACATTTCTCATAAGCGCACAGAGCTCACCTTTCTCCGAGCAAACTAATTTCTGCATGTATACACAGGTCTATCACAGAAGAGCGAAAAAGCAAGCTTCAGCCATGGCTCCACGGAAATCTACGAAGGCAAAGGTCGAAATCGCAGCGCAAGGTTCCGACACTATCTCTGATACTTCACCTCGAACTGGCGGCTCAGTACCCAACTGGTCGTTTGTTTCAGATATTCTTCAATCTGAATTGGTGAATTACTCAGACTCTGATGACAATGATAACGAGAAAGACGACTTGAACACGAAGTACAAGATAGTTGTTCAGTCGGGAATGCACCTGGTTGCAACCAGACCACGATTGCTCCCATACTACGACATGATCCGATGGGCGTTGGATCACATAGACCTACCCACCAGAACTATCATAAGTGACCAACGGACCACGGTCGAAACTTTCAGACCAGAGCATATCCAAAACATGTACAAGCTCCCAACAACTTCTGAATACACATATAATGCTGAATTCCTGGAGGAATTAAAAAAGGAGGAGTGCACATAATATGATAAAACTATGCTAGGTTTGATAAAGGATTGGGTCTCGCGTTCCGTGACGTTTAGAGCGAATGACAAGGGCGTGTATTCAATTGCTTCACTGGAGCCACAATATATGTATGTGGCAATGATGACATGTCGACTATTCGGAAGGGAGGATACTTCGCATTTCTACATTGCGTGGGTACCTCTCATATTTCGGGTAGCAGAAGGTTGCTCATTTAATTGGGAAAAAATACTCTCAGATAGTTTGTTCAACAGGATTACAGAGTACAGGGAGCAGAAAGCAGCCGGGGGACCATCCGCATTCTTCATGTTTGCGTATATCATGGACGCGATATGCTCCATGACACCTTTCCCTGTGATGAATTGGGCTTGGAGTCCAACCCAAGAAAAAACTGTGCATGAATATCACGACAAATTGTGGGAAAATAAAGCAAATGAATTTATTTATGAGATTTTCAACTGGGTGATGGTGCCCCTGCACATCACCATTTTTGTTCATTCGCCACCTCGCATCTCAGATAGCATCTCTGCAAATCTGAAGGGTATCGCAGACTGGTACGTAGAGGCAGAATTTTCCTATTTCAGAGTGTTCGGAGCTACAATTCCCCCGTTTGCGCTACCACTATTTATTCTCGACAAGTTGGCCTGTCGCGAGATTTCCCGACAAACGGTGATTGGCGGAGTAAGTAAAGAGCTCAAGGCATCATCGAAAAAGGTATGGCCGTTTTTCCCCTTCGACTAAATTCTTATTCTTTATTGGATTTTGGACATGCTAAGGCTGAGGCTGCAACCTTAGAAGACTTGAGTTTGGTCTCTATTGAGTACAAGAAGCATGATCCTCAGAAAATTGTAAGCGCCCATCTGTCAAATTGTGGTTTGAAGAAGTTTGAACATGAGTGTTCACCCTCGGATGATATTTTCCGAGGGGCGAGGTCCTATGGGGAAGTGCTAGTTCGAATCAGATCTTTAGCACCCGAAGACATGGCCTCTGTTTTAAAGTTTCAGGAGCATAGAAAAAGGTGTCTTCCCGCTGTGCTAGGAGGTTTGGGTCTTTCCAAGGATAAAGAGAAGGAAGCTAAAAGTTCTGAGGGCCAAACTTCTAACCCCGAAAAACGTCAAGAAGGGGAGCAAGAGAAGAATCCCGAGCAGGAGAAGAATCCCGAAACAGAAAAAGAAACTACTGACCCACCGAAGGAAAATAGTCCAGAGGTGGAAGTAAGAAATACAGACCCGCCAGAAACTCAGAATCTAGAGACTGAGACGAAGACCTCTGATCCTCCGAAGGAACAGGACTCACTCGGCACACCAGGAAAGGCGGCGAAGGAAATTGGGGAACCCATCACTTCTGTCACCCCTTTGCAGTCAACGTAAGGAAACATAGGAGAAGGATGGATTTTCGGTGAAGAACTAAGGCCCATCAGAGCATAAGAACTTCCTCCCAATGAGTTCTTCTTCGACAAAAAGAGAAAAGCAGTTGTGAAAAGGGAGTTCAACCAGGAGGAAGGATCAACTGCTAAAAAAATTAAAGTAATGACAGAGGGAAAAAACAAGAGGACTGATGAATTCACCACAGAGATAGTAGGAACACTGGGAGCGTATGCATCGGCGAATCAATTCTCGGTCGCGGCCTTGAAAAATCAGCTCAAAAGAAAGAATCGCCTGATCAAAACTCTCGAAGCCCGAGTAGCTTCGGCTGCAGAAAACGCTAAGAGTCAGGCGAGTGGAGAAATAGAACTGGCTCGATTGGCCGATAAAAAGAAAATTGATGTCCTCAAAACCAAGTTGGAACAAGTGAATTCAGTAATCCGAGATGGTCGGATACAGGCAAGTCAGCAGAGGAGTATGATCACAGGGTTGCAGACTCAGTTAGAGGTTGCTGAAAGCAAAATGATTGACGTCGAGGGTTTTAAATCTCGAGCGATTGATATCAGGGGCAGGATCTCTTCTGTACAACAAAGTCTGTTAGAAAAAGTGGGGGTGATCCAAGAAGATTGCGTACTAATGCATCATATTTCAGAAAATCTGACTGTCAAAGAAAGAAACGCAGAGGCTACTCGGGTCGCTTTCCAAGAGGCGGTGATAGCTACCAACAACAGATTTTTAGCAGGTTCTCCCGGACTCACCATTGTTGAACAAACTAAGGGTAATATTTTGTTAAAGGATTGGGAACATAATATTACCTTAAGCAAGGAACAGGCCCAAAAAGTAATAAATTCATTAGAAGAAGCCTTCAATGCTATAGATGGCGAGCTGTTAGGAATGGAGAGTGGAGGTGACTCAGAGACGTTGAGGCAAATGAATGTAGATCAGATTTCCCTCGACATGAAGGAAAAGAATGAGAGAGATTCGGTAGAAATCTCTAATATGGACAGGGTAGATATGGCTCGAATTGACGAGCATTTAATTCAACCTAGCACACAACTCAGTGCCCTTGACATCATTGATGCACAAATGGGTAATAAACTTCCACAGTTAGCCCGAGAGTGCTATTTTGCCGAGGCCAGCTGTCAAGTGGAACCTTCACAGCTTGTATCCCAGTTTGTGGACAAATGTATCATGTACACCGAATCCATGCGAAGACAAACACCTGACACTTTTTGAAAATAGAGTAGGAGAGGTGGAATGACTTCGCTCCTCCTAGCTGTCAAGTGGAGCCTTCATAGCTTGTATCTCAGTTTTGTGAACAAATGTATTATATGCACCGAATCACGCAAAGACAAGCACCTGACACTTTTTGAAAGTAGAGTAGGAGAGGTGGAGTGATTTCGCTCCTCTCGTTTGTAACAGCATTTATGAAACCATTGATGTTTCTAAAATGGAGAAAAAATTGTATAAATAGAGGACCAAAAGAATAACTAAAGGCTGTACTTTTTTGGAAAGGATTGTAATAGAGTTTTTTGCATTCAAGAAGTTAATAGAAGCAAATTCGAAGATTCCTGATTCCGTCACGACTGTTATGTTTCTTGTTTCATTTCATTTCACTCTTCATAATTGATGTGTATCACTATAATTCAGTACGACCACTACTATAGTGAAGGGATTTCATCTTTCTGTAATTGTTTCTTGTCTTTCCTCTGCACCAGCTATCAGTAGGTGTAAGACCAATTTGCATTTACATAATTTTATATTCGTTTACACTATGTCAATTATTTCTATGTCAATTTCTTCTTCTGTGTATGTGTGAGTTTTCTATTAACAGGAGCCTTACGTTATCTACAACTAAATGTTTTTCTCTCGTTCCACATCTTTTACTAAAAATAATACAGTTACGGGAAAGGGCCTTCAGTTTACATTCCTATTTTGTTCTTCATGCAAAAATTTCTCTTATTCCAACCAAATCGAAACATCATTAAAATCTCTCCCTAAATCGTTTCCACACGGGTATCGTTTCCTCAAATGACTGTCCCTGCAGCTACTCAACCTGATATTCAACCCAGATTCTCTAATCAGAATCATATCGCTTTAAATCTCTTTGATACAATCCTTAAAACTGATAACACCCGGGAGGAATTAGAACGTTCATGGGCAGCCATTGAACAAGATATTACTACCTAGGAACAGTTGGAAGCTAGACAACAAGAACGTAGAAATCCTCATTAGTTTCCCATACCGAAGGTTAGTGTAATCCTTTATCAAACTTTAGTATACTTTCTGATGCCTTGACACTGTACTTTAAAGCCTTAAGTACAGACTCAGGAACAACACATGGTGATTTGTGTTTTCGACAAAGGGTTTCTAACAGGAAGAATCATATAGTGTTTCAGACTGCGGATTTCAGAGACATCCGCGTACCAATCAATTTGGACTTCCAATGGGAAGAGTCCGAGAAAGAGCTTCTGATAATCCTGCAGAGGTCTAGAAACAACTTGGCGAAGCCAAGAATATCAATGATTGGGATTAATTCTGATTTTGAGAGCAACAATTTAGATCTAAATATCGTTACAACAGTAAATTAATGAATTTTTCCATGAAAAATTCCAGTTTTTGAATGTCTTCATCTTGCAGGGCATTTTTTAGGGCCTAAACAATGTTTTTGTAAAATCAAATTTGGGCGAAAGTGTGTCTTCGTTCCCTCTTCTAAAATTATAAAGCTCAGAGAGAGCTTTCCAACAAGCTAAATTGTTCTCCAAACGAAGCTTGTATGATGGAGTTACAACCAAAACGATCAAGGGTAAAATTTAGTACCATATTTCTTTTAGAGGGTATAACTCATAGATCAAGAGTCAATTTGGGGTCCATGAGTAGTCCATGAAAATATATTTAACCATAAAGTGCAGCCATGGAACCATATTTGTAATATGAGTATGTAAAAATGTGCGGAAGGAGAAATAAGGCACTAGTAGCATACATGACCAAAAATGTAAAATAGTCAAAACTTATGCAGGTTGTAATTATCAGTCTTGAGCCCGGTTAAGGGTGAAATGAAGGAAGATTGTTCAGAAGATAGTCATAGACATACCCAATTGAGATTGTGTCAAAATACCAACGGATTTTTTGTAGGGATGCATAAACATGGCTAGAATTGATAAGCCAGGATAAAGTGTAAAGGGGCAAAGTTGTCATTTCCATACTGTTGCAGATTTTGACTAGAGCATCGGTTTGAAAATCCAAGAGTTGTTGTGATTTCAGTGTTAGCGGTATTATCTATGTCTCATGGAAAATTTTCCTTGGTATTGATATATTTACCCCTGTAAGTGACAAAATCTGGTGTTTGAAATTATTTTGCATTGAGGAGAAGGTGTACAAAAAGGTTAAATTGGTAACATTCAATTGACTACATCCTTTTGCTTGTTGCTCACAATTGAGCAAGAAGGTAGTCATTGGAAATCTATTGGATAGTAGAATCCAAATATCCACTCAAAATTTATTTTTGAGCTAAATGATTCTCAAGGAAGCAGAAGGAAGTTTTCTGACGGACTTGAAGGACACCATTGAGCAAAATGGAATTTCAAGAAGCCATAACTTTTAGCTCAAAAATTAGATTGAAGCATGAGTATGGTCATTGGAAAGGTAATTCTGAAGGAAACATAATAGAAAGCCTAATTTTCTATGAGAGCATCGAGTTTATCGTTAAAATTATAGGAGGAAGTGGAATTAGATTCCATGAACCTTGTAATTACCCAATGTGGAGATGTTCCCAAATAATGTCAAAATTTGGAGAAACATTTCCAAGTAATAGAGTTGAGTGCTAGGGGTGATTGTTGGGTAAAGAAGAGTATTGAAACTCATAATAATGCCTACGCATAAGTATATAGGCTCACTTGAAGTGAAACGACCAAATAAGGGAAAAATGTGGTTGAACTTATTAACAAGGCATTGATTAAGAAGCAAAGAAACAATCTAGCAAAGAATGTTGGGTGATGAAATTCTAGCAAGAAGATAAGATTCCAAAATTGAGCATTGTGTGGGTCTGTTCTAGACTTATTCTAGGGTCGATAAGACAAAGGAGTAGGTTAAGCTTGTGCACTTATTTGAAGCATCAAGAGTTGCAAAGGGAAGTGTAGGACTGTAGAGTAGGTGATGCAAGGTTGGGAAAGGTCTAAGGAAGATAAGGGGAATATTAGTATTCAAATGCTATAGAGTCCGAATGGTTTACACAGGACAATTAGTAGAACCTATCACATAAATCATGAAGCCAATAGGTGAGAAATATCATTGCAAGCACAAGGAGTTAAGAAGAACTCCATAGCCTTGAGGGTAGAAATATAGTGAAGGTTGCAAGCTCACTACAAGAGAAGGAAAAAGTATGTCATGAGATGAGGTGTGACTCATGGAGTGGATGAGTTATCTCTCTATGAAAATATAGGAATACATGAGGAGGGATTGCTAGATATCACCTAACAACTTCTATCTAAAAGTACCCAAAGCAAGAAATTTGTCTCTATATCATAGTGCGTAGTGGAAGAAGTGTACAATTGCGAATGGAGGAGTGTAGCACTCCATTTGGAGCAAAGTGGTTTTGAGTGGCCAAGTAGTGCTTCACATTGAATCACTCAATGAAGTGAAGAAAGTTATCTAAAATTGAGCAAAGCCATGGATGACAAAGAGTATTAGAAAGAGGACATAAAAGAAATATTTCAGAATGTTGAAAAGCCAAGACAGGTTTGGTCAAGGAAATGGGGAATGATTAATTAATTGCGGTACTAATATTTAGCTGGAATTGTGCATGTTACAACACTATGAATATTGATAATTTTACCCAATATGTTGGGTTAGGTTCTCTCTGCATAAAGAAAGAAATTGTGAGATGGCAACACTAGTGGATCTAGTGACTGGTAATGCAGAATGACCAAGTGGGGGTTGTCTAGCAAGTTCATAATGGGGGTTAGTGGTGCACAATTGAGCAGAATGGCAGTGCACAAGACAATAAGGTTCTACATAAATTAAAGGACAACCATATACAACAACAAAGCTAACTAATTAATTAAATATGAAATAGATATGCATTGTAGTGCACGATAGAATTGATGCATGATGCATACAATAAAGATATAGTGTATGTGCATAAAATAGGCGTGAAAGATAAAATTCTTCGTGCATATTGATGTGTGTTTGTGCATGTGGACATGCATGAACATACTGGTGACATGAGTATAGACCAAGAGTAGTTTGCTGATATATATATATATATGAAATAATGATGCTATGATATTGGAATAAAACTAATGATGGATTGTGTATCCAAGAAACATGATTATAACATGATGCTATTTTTTCTTATGGTATCCATGCATACGAAGACAAAACGAGGATGGTGGGAATTGTGATCAAGAGGTTGGTAAAGGGAGCCCGTGAGCTTCTTCAAAGTGACAGTTGAGCAGGTGGCATCATGTAAATTGATGACGACCATGCATGTATGCGTTTGGGGTTGTTATGATGTATAAATGTTGAAGGGAATTGAGGTAACAATTCCCTGAGTCGAATCTCAATATTTGATTTGATGTAAAGGGAGGAGGCCTTGAGTATGAAAATATTAATTGTTGATTGAATTCATTTATGGGAAATATAATTGCATGTTGTGTTATGTTGGTTATAAGATAATAACCAAGTTAAGTCATGAGACATTATTCCTGTTGCAACAATGAATTCCATTAGAGATGGTCATGTGTGAGGCCGTGATGAGATTGGATATGGAAATGATATAGTTCCATCCAAGTGCATAATGGTCTCCCCCTATGTAATTGAGGTTTGGACTGCAACCTTTTTGCCTACAATAAATAGCACTAAGGAATGATGTTCCTAGTGTTGTGTATGGGTTGAAGAGGAAGGTATCCAAAGGATCAGATGAGTTTGGGGAAGAGTTTGGATGATGTATTGAGGCATGTGTGATACCTTCCAACTCACATGGTGGAATACATGACAATAACATATGGTATTCCATAGTTAATGTAAGGATGCATTGTGTGGATATGGCCATGCGTATTGACATATTGGTTTTATTATTAGTAAAGTTTGATTGCATTATGAAAAATTCTTGGTATGCTGATAATGCGTGTACATTGAATGATGGTTTCATTCTAGATAATGTGATTAATGGTTTAATTCCATTTTTAATATGAATAATAGTTGGAAGTGATGGAATTTTTAGATTAATATGATTATGAAAATCACTTCATGGACTAAATGCAAATATTGTGTGTGAGATACTAACAACTTGTTTGGCTGCAAGAAAGTTGAGGACCTTGTAGGTAGAATACTCTTGGATATGGAAATGATGTAAGTCCACAGGGAAGACTGATATCTACATCTGCAAGAGCCAAACATAATGAGCATAAATCTCATGTGTGGGAATATTTATCTTTCTGTATAAACAAACTTGAGAAATTAATAATTGGAAATTGTTATGACATGCTAACAATTTGTTTGTCTACATGAAAAATTGAGAAAATTGCAAGGGAAATGGTCTTGGATATGGAAAGGATGTAAGCCCGTAGGAATATTGATATCTATTGTTGCAAGAGCCAAACAACCAAGAGCAAAAAACTCAAGTTTGGGAAATTTTGTTTTCATGTGTGAAACATATTTAAATTTTATAATTGAAAATTATATGATGATGTCTCATATTGAATGTATGCCTATGATATATATGTGATGATTTCCACAGGTTATAGCTTGCTAGTGGAATTCTAGCAATAGGTTGGCATTCGTCTACGCAAGAACACCTTGACAAATGATGGATTGACTCAGGAACTGTACAACAATGAAATGGATGCTTCAACCTAGAGGGTGAGTACAACAACAAGAAGAAAGTTGCCAGGCTTGCATAAGATCCAGGTTGTCAGGCCTGAAGAGTGAACTTTGTTGAGAGTTGCATTATTGAAGAACCAGGTCGTTAGGCCTGAAGAGTGAACTCTGTTGAGAGTTGCACTATTGAAGAACCAGGTTGTCAGGCCTGAAGAGTGAACTCTTGTGTGAGTTGCACTATAGCAACAAGGTTGTTGCTGGTTATTTCCCGGTAGTTATTTCTAACAACGAGTCCCTTGAGATCCCAGTAGTGAGATTCCCAGTGACCTGTGCTAGAGAGACCCTAAAAAATGAATGGTGCGACCCAATGGACTGAGGGCAGTGAAGGGGGCACATTCCTTGGGTCAACCCTGATAAACAAATGGGACGTCATTCCTTGGGTTGGGCATGTCAAGAGGAAGAGAGTTAGTGGAAATTGGGATAGTTGTAGGAGAATGCCAGTGGCTTATATGTGTGTGTGTGTGTGTGTTTCGAGCCAAGATGCCTTTGTATCTGTGTTTTGGGGTCGGAGCCCCTATGTATTTATGATTTTATGGGGGGACGAAGTGCCTATGTAATTTTGATTAGGCTAGAATTCCTGTGTGATTTTAGGCAAGAGAGCCTATATGTTGATTAATGGCCAGGGAGCCATAACTGTAAAATGAAATTACACATGTAGGGTGTTGTGCACTGAGGACGGTGCAAAAATAAGGGGGAGGGGAATGTAACATCCCCAGTTCTAATCCCCGTGAATTATAATGTAATTGTATAAATGTGAATTAGGCTGGTGAGCTGATGTGTTGGGGCGAAGAACCCGTATTGATTTAATGTGGTCGAGGGCCAAATTGCATATAATGAACATTGGAATAATTTATAAAAGTAACAATCACTGGCTGCAATACGAAAGGGATGGAGAACGATGGGGGATATTATTCCACAAGAGAGAGGGGGGTCCAAGGGGGAATTATGCATGGGTATTAATCCAAACCCACATTGCCGGATTATTATCATTGTATATAACCTTCTAATTTGATGTGGAGTGTGTTGAAAGCCAATAATTTAACTCATGTAAGAGGGTAGGTGTGAGGAGTCACATCCCACAGTTATTGGAGAGAATGGGCATGAGTACAATCAACTTGGTGAAGAGTGCAAGCCAAGCAAACAAGAAAAGAGAGGAAATTTGTATGTCCAAGGGGGCATTTTTCGGACAATCATGTTTTTGGATGGAGAATAATTTTTACATGCAGTTTTTGGGCAACAGAGGAAGAGCATGGGGCTGGGAAGAGGACCAACCATGGTATACTTCAAGGTATCCATTGTTTGGTTGTGTTTTATGTTGAGGAAGAGGCCCATGTGCCTCTAAAAATGGGTCATAAGTATGTAGTGTGTTTTCTTGTTGAGGAAATGACTCTAGAGCCTTCTGAGAGCTGTTGTGAAAAATCCTTGGGTAGCTGAGAGTTCATGAGGGTCCCCAACTGAGAGTTCCTATCCAACCAAGTGCACTAAGGGCCCTGATAATCTAATGGTACAACCCAAGGGACTGTGAGTAGTGAAGGGGGTACATTTCTTGGGTGGTGCAGGTTGTGGGAAAAGAGAGAGTTGGAGGATTGGAACTGTTGTAGGAGTATAACCTTCATTGGGGGTTGTTATGTGTGTGGAGAGTGGACAGTCAATGGGTCGGATCTCCTTGTGGACTCATAGCCTCAGCTTGAGGGTGGCCTACTGTTGAGATAAAATCAACAATAACGCATATGACTGGGAGGTTCATCCTTCATATGTAGCCAATTGGTTAATTGCTAACAGATAAGTGTTGTTGTTTTGTTCTTATGTTATTCTGTTTTGTAAATGGTTTATATGAATATTGTGTGTTTGTTTTTTGCATGAACAATAACATTCAAGTTTAATATATGTTGTTAGATGATTTTATAATTGTGGTATCAATCAAATGGTTAAATCTGTATGTGATCTATAGCTGGTAAGCTACAGGAAATTAACTATCAGTAAATCTTATTGATTTGATGAGTTTTTGTGTGGTAATGTTCCATGGTTAAGTTGGATGATGTTACATGCCACTAGCTTAAAAACCATCCCATACCTTACCAAGTTTACAATAGTTTTGTAGGTCATGAACTTATGACACGTTTTTAGGCACTTCCAATGCATTTTTGGCAATTGACATAGCTTGGCAATCTTTAATTAGCAAGCCAACCAAACAAATAGAGCTCAAAATAATCTTTTTAACGATCCAATAAACACCCTAAACTAAGTTTGTTAGTGAAAGTTGCAGCCTTGAGAAGTTGATTTATCAATTAAGCTCCTCGAGGCATACATTCCTTTTGCCACCTCATCTCCCAGGGTTATGGTTTTGGATCTTATGGTTTTTGGCTCTTAATGTTTTAGACTTCATGTTAAAATTTAGTTTAAGCCTTTTGTGATGGTTTTAATTGTGAACAATAATAGGTAACACATCTCTTCTAAGAGATAAACTATCACCATTCTAGCCAATTTGTTTTGTTTTTCATATTCTATTGTTTTCACTATTTCGTTCATTAATAGAGTTTAGATTTCATTGTATTACTATGCTCTTTGAAATATATCTATGCCATTTCACCTATTATTTCTATCTTCATTTGCTATCAACATAAACTAAATCATGTAATGATCCGTTGATGTCTTCATAGAGGTCTTAATCTCTCTTTAAATCTAGGTAACGATTCTAGACCTCTCTCTCCCCTTTTTTAATGCAGACTCCCTTTACTCTATTGTGGGGTGCCTTGGAATATTTATTTTGGTCTCCACTAAGACCATTTCAAGCCTAAAAACCACATACACACAGATTTGTATTGAGGTAGATTAAAGTTTTAGTCTCCTAAAGAATATACTTATGGATGCAAAAGGTGTTATATTTTGGACTCAAAACCGGGGCTATGAGCAAGCAAATTTTCAAGTGCATGTATTCTTTCAAAGTTGATCACCTTCCTACTTCATGTCTCAAATGGTTTTTGTGGGTGCTTTTTCAAAGGGTTCAATAAGAAAGATCGAAATGTCTCTCAAGTCTCCCTAGTGGATTGGTGTCTAGCAACATTATTGCATCATTAAGTGTGAGAAGATGTAAGAAGCCCCCTCCTAGACGTTGAGTTGAATCACAACACTGGTCCCATGGAACTAAGAATCCTAGGCATATCAATGTGGTTACCTCAGGGGAAATTGCTTGAAGATCATATGAATATATCAAGGGTAAATGAAATTTCATTGGTAATTCTTAGCTTTCCTTGGGAAGACCTCAAGGGGAGTTTAGCGAGTTGGGCTATATTCCGTTGTCAAGAGGAACATACAACAATTTTAGATTGAAGTTAACATAATGACACTATCCGTATTAATGCTTTGGTTTTCAAGGATGGTCTCAATTGTGAAACAATGGTTTTCTATGGCATGAGAAGTATTGATTTTGTTAAAAAAACATTATTTCCCCTACTATTGAGTGTAAATACCATAATTTTTGTTTTATAATTATAATATATTTTAGTGAAATGTTACTTTAGTATCGATATGGTTGGTTGGGTCATGGTTAAGGAATACGATTTGGAGTACTTACCAAAACAAAACCCAATTTTGGAACTTTGTTTTCCTTGTCGAGACAAGTATGTTCTTCCCTCTTGTTCTTGTAAAACAAAATGAAAAGTTGATATGGAAACTCTCGAGGTTGTATTTATATTGATCAATGTATATGGTATATCGACATACCTCCCCTTACATTTATGTTGATTGGTGTATTTAATACATTGGGATATCTCCCCTTCCTACATACAAGTCACGACTTTTTCTCTTATTCTCTCGATTTTTTTTGCTTCTAGTAAATTGAAGGTGACAACGGGAGATGTGTACCTATTTTTACTAGCTAACAAAGCTGAATATAGTTACCTTGACTCGTGTGTGTTTAGGAAGCGTTGTTATATATATATAAATATGAAAAATAATATATTAATTTATCCATCACATTCAATGATTTAAAACATTGTATCCTTTACTATAAAAAAAAATAAAAAAATTCCCCACTTATAAGGCTTATATGTGTGAGTGAGAAAATGAATTTCTTTTCCAGTATTATTTTGGAACCACAATACTATTTTGTAACATGTTTAACTTGGAGCATGCACTCCACAACTCCTTATATGAAGAGAAATGCATGCAAATCAAATCAAAGAATGATGAACCACTGAAATGATTTTGATGATCAAAAGTGGGGTGGTCAAAGTTATGACATACATATTGATAGTGTAGCGCTCAAACCCAAGTATTCAAGAACATTTTTGTCAATCTATTTGTTTCTCAAGTATTTAAACCTCTTTTTATGATTCAAAATGGATCATTATATAATTTGTCATATAGTTTGGTACTTTCTAGGTAGAAAATTTGGAGCTATTATCTTGTAGGGCCCATTTTAGGGGTAGGTCTTGCTTTGGTGATTTGGGGTCCATAAACTTCCAGAGTCTATTTGAGGCCTTAAACAACCATTTTTGGGGTCAAAACTTTCTTAACAATTTTTTAGCCTCTTATCGTTGCTCTATGCATTGATAGCTTTCCAACAGTGCAAAACTCACCTCAATTAGAGTTCGTATGAGGAAGTTATGCCTCCCTTAAGTTGACCTATCCTATTGATCAACATGATACTAAGTGGATGCTGCATCAACTTCCATTAATCGCACATGTGGAGCTAGCCACCTATGGACTTTCAAGAAGATTCTAGAAACCCTAACCCTAACCTAGTTGACTATTGAGAATGTTATCCCCTATCCTAGGAATAACTAAGGAGATTATGTCTTGAGGCCCACAGGTCCTAGACATGGAGTACTTAGAGCCATATGACTTGAGCTTGGCCCCAGATGGCCCATCTTTTCTTTAGTGCGACCCATTTATCAACAATAGAAACATCCATCCCATTGACCTGATTCTGAAGTAGCAGTGGTTCTTGCTCCATGAGGTAATGAGTCTGGGTATCATGGTATGTGTCACTTTGATTTTTGAAGAATTTGAATATGTGCATTGAACTCTCTTTTTTTTCATGACGTTTGCTTGGAAATTATGCTCTTTAACTTATTCATACCTAGGGTGGGTGAAAAAGTACCCTAGTAAGTTGGTTCCTTTAGGGATGAGTTGCCACTAGGTGGGTCTATGAAAGTTCATTGTCCATTCCTTCCATACTTACCACTTTTCATCATTGTCCCTCTCATCTTCCCCTACCTTGGTTCGGGTATTGGATTTTCCAAGCTAGTAAGGGTCGTACCTTGCCTTGTGGGAAGAAGGGGCTAAAGGCCCAGAGGGTAAAAGTAGCTGGAAAAAGTTAAAATCCAAAATGAAACCTTGAGATGCTTCGCCCAAGGATTCCCGAGAAAGCAATAAATGGCTTCTTAGTAAGAAAAGGGGACCCATAAAATAAAATAAAAATCAAGATTTAGTTGGTGGATAGGAGGTATCATCATAAGCTGGCCTATTAGGTCCATGGGCATGTAGCAGTATGACACTACCATCTATCTGGTCACCAAACTAGGGTAGCGGCTCTTGGTGGCATAGCTAAGAGAAAGGGGGTCTCATCACGAGCCAACCTTCTCATTTTCGTGAAATGCTTATGGGTAACGTTGTCACTACTGGTCACCACGCCAGGAAAGTGTCCCCCAAGTATTCTCTTTAAAATAAAAAAAACAATAAGACAAAGAATAAAAGGCATTGAATGGGCTATGAAACAATGACATCCATGACAAGGTGCAACTCGCCCTCTATAGAGACACCCACATGTAAGACCTACATTTCCCTGTTATGACTGCACCCCTTGCCCAAACATTCCCTTTTCCATTTCATACACTTACATGACCTAGATTGGTCTTCACCTAGGAAACACCTCAAACTTGAGTAGGATTATCCCAATAGGACATACTAAGACCCTCTCCAAACCTGACTTGTTAAATTTCATAACGTCTTTGAGCATTTGTCTCGGTAAAGGGAGGTTTGATGCAAAAGTTTGGGTAATTTGATTATTAGATGTGATTGACATTGTTACGATCCCTGTGACTTATGAGCCCATGGAGGGCGTACTTATTTTTGCTGTAGGACCATGCCTGGTGGACAGGTACATATGGGGAGATGATTAGCTCGAACCTCCATGGGGCTAAAAGCCAACTAGATGGATGTTGTGACCCCAACCAGGGGCAAAGAGACACTAGAGGCTTTCACCAGAGAAAAAGAAGGACGTTCCACCAGAGACACTTTGGCAGACCTGGACCTAGGGGGATCTTTCTCTCCCCCCTGAATGTTGACCTTGGGAGGCCCATGATGCCACCCTTATGTCCCTAGACGTCACCCAACGTCAGATGGACATGATGGAGGCAATTGTGTGCTAGGTGGCACATATGGAATCATCCAAAGGCCTTGGAAGGCATAACGTTTTGTTGATGGAGCCTGACGTCCCACTTATGAGGCCCAACATCACCCTAGGAGGGCATGACATAACCTATATTGCACATTTTAGGGTTTAATTCTTTGAATTTATGTAAAAACTAGATTTTTGATGTAATTTGGCCATGCCGGCCTTTTTTGACCTAAATTTTAATTAGAGGTCATTTATATTGTATAAATAGAGAGATAAAACTCTCATTTTTTCATCATCTTTCACTCACATAAGTCCGAGGTCTGAAATTCATCCCTCTTTAGGGGTTATTGACTGAAATTAAGTGGTCCGCAACTTCTTGGATAGGCTAATCTTGGTGTATTTTGACATTTTTTCATGGTGGAAAGTCTTCAACTAGGGTTTGTTGCTAGATTATTGATGAAGTAAGTAAATATGAAATTCTTAATTTTATTTTGAATGATTATGGTGAATTTGCTTGTTCATATCAAAGATTATGAAATTACTGGTTTGAAACCCTAGGGGAAAAACATATGTTACTATCTTTTTCCTTATAATTTTCCACCTACTTGAAATTGCTAGAGAACACTTCTTTTGAAGTACACACTAGAGCCCTACCATTGTAGCACTCTAGTAGCATTACTTCATTTGCTTCATACATTTAACTTCAAATTTAATCCAAGGAAGAAGGAAATCGCCAGGGCCTAAGGTTACTTATTTTCTAGCAATCATTCCTTCTAGGGTTTAGACATTGAGGCCTTAGGTTACTAACACCTCAATCATCTTATCCATCCCTTTAGATTATTTATTATCATTGTTGTTTCCTCTAAGCATTGTTGTTTCTAACCTTGACTCCATTACCCTAAAAGGCACTAGTCCACTCCTCACAAGTGATTGATTGACCAAACAACTCTTAAACTATCTTCCCTAAGATTTGTACTAACTTATATCGAATTTAAGCTAGGCTAACTCACTAAATACTTTGTTGGTGTTGCAAAACATTGCTACAACAATCTATAATAGCAACAAATTCATCCTAAAAGCAAGATTGAAAGTTGATTAGACATTACCATAATTTCTTCCGACAATTGTTATCATTATGTCATCCCAAGGCTATTGTTTCTTGTCATTCTTAAGCATTATCGAGGCATAGTTGTTGTGGTTGTTGCTAAATATTCATTGTTGTTAATATTTACATTGATTCAATTCTATATCATCTTGTTTATCTTTCAAAATTTTATGGTTTTATGAAGCATTGACATCATATGGTACTTGCAAATTGCACTTCTTTTCTATTTGTTGTCTTGTTCTGGGAAGGTACACCTAATTTATCTTTTTCTTCATCTCAGTAAAACTTTGGAACTTTTGATCTAGGTGACCTGTGAGAGGGGTGGGACTTTATTATAGCTTTTACCTTAGCCTTCTCAAACCCTCAGGTCACCAGGGACGTCTCCCCTAGGGTACTGTGACATACTCCTAAATAGAAAGAGGTTTCCTATTAAGGTGACAATGATAGGTCATCCTCCTTGTTACGCCAATTATGTGCCCACTTGCCTTGGGATTTTGGGGCAAGTAAAAATTGTGCAATAACATTTTGGCGCCGTTTCCAGGGAATACCGAGTCAATTTCCTCAAGATGACACTTTTTTGATAAGCCTTTTCTCAAAAGAATTTTATCTCAGAAAGCTTACCTGACGACTCCACTGAGGGTGATTCCCTCTTTTCTCTTTGATGATCCCTAGAAGGATTATCTGGCGACTCCACGGATGAAAAATCCAACTATGGCTTCTCAATGGGACCCAGGAAATTTTAAACCCTTGGATATGAGTAAAATTTTGGGTTACCCTCGACAAATGCCCTCGAGGTACAAAAAATGGCTCCATAGATTCACTGGTAGTGATGGGGTTAGAGCCGACAATCACATGGATGAATTTTGGCCTTTCTTTCAAATCCACCCTATCAGTGATGATGATGAGGATTTGGCAATGAAACTTTTCTCTGCAACTCTTCATGGCAATGCTAGGGAATGGTATGACGATCTCCCTGATGCTAGCATCACATCCATGGACCAGTTAGAAGAAACCTTTCTCAAGAGATGGGGTATTAAATTGGAAGATATCCAAATGCTGCTAAAAATACTCAAGTATATAAAACAAACTAAGAATGAGACTGTTAGGGAACTCCAGGATAGGTTTGAGAACTTGTTGTATCATATTCCTAGAAGCCATCCTTCTGAAGACAAGTACCTCATTTATCTCTATACCAATGCACTCTTAGTGAATTTAGGGTCCCTCCTAAATAAAAAGGGCCCAAAAATAATCAATGATGCCTATTACATGGCCATACAAGTTGAGGTGAATATCTCTTTGTCCAAGAGAAAACACGTATTTTCTCTAGAAACTGGAATTGATGAACCCAAAGGTACCCTAGATGCTCTTAGTCTGGAGAGATCAATTTCCCTTGAAGTCTTTGAAGGAAGGGAACAAGTCATCAACCGAATGTAAATTCTAACCTTGTACAATATCTACTGCAAACTGATATTCAGAAAAGAACAGAAAAGATACAATGGCAAATACAAACATTACACAGAGATTTTTCACCTGGAAACCCAAACCGGGAAAACCAACATATATTATATTGATACACATTATGTTACATTGTTTACAATACAATATACATATAGGAGCCAGCGGCATCCAAAACCCTAACCCAATGACCTGGATTAGTCCAAAACCCTAATTCCTTAACCAGAAATAGAAAACCATCAGCAAAAACCATGTGCCGAAAACCACGTAATATCATGTGGTCCCGGAAATATGTCGGCCCAAATTTTTTTTTTCGGGGGCGCTACCCCCAAACCCCCGCACAGGGGGCTACACCTCCTGAGGGGGGGCCTAGCGGCCCCCCCTCTTACCCCCTTGCGCGCCCAGCGCAGGCGCTCAAACACTACTACTCGTGCAAAGAATATAACACATACCCAACACCGACAAGAGGTTGAGGAGAGGGATCCTAATGAGGGTTTCTAGTCCCATGAGGAAGAACAAGAATTACTCATGCTCCTACTAAGGATAATGAGGACCTGGTTGAAGAGCCTGAGCCTGAAGGTATCAAACATGATGATGGAGTATTGATGAATGCTCCTCCCTCTAATGAAGCCATCCAAGAGCCTGTTCCTCCTGCACAAAAAGAAGAGGATGAGGTTAGTCACATTCCTTTTCAAGTTTTGGATGATGCCCTAGTCTATGATTCAAAAGGGGAAGAAGAAAGGGCATCCTTGGAAAATACAAATCCTCTTTATTATGAAGTTGAAGATGTAGAGACAAGTCGTGAGGACAAAACAATGATGCATGCTATTCCATTTAGTGACGTTATCCAAATATTCGAAGCTCCTACATAAGAATAAGTAAACACAATAAGTTATTGTCCCTTCCAAGAGTATGATGATGCTTTATTTTATGATTTGGAAAGTGAAGAAGTGTTAGAGGGGCCCTTGGATGTTTTAATCCCTTCATGCTATGATAAAGGTGATGACTTTCTTGATAATATTGACGAATTCATACATGTCCGAAAGCGTAAATGGGATGTGATCGAATATGATGGGGATCCCATTTACAACATTGAGGGTCATTTCCAAAAGTTGCCTTTACAACTATCATACGAGGTTACTAATAATTTTGACATTCGACAACAAGGAGATGATATGATTACAAACCTTTTTCACACACCGAAGGATGATATGGTGCTATTTTATCCTAGTGATTTTTAGTCATACCTTTAGGATTTTGATGAATATTCCTTTGAGCACTTGGATTTATTCCATGAAGAATATTATCAACCACCGTTGTGCTCAGATATTGATAGAGGTGAGGACATTACTTGCCCAGAGAAGGATCATTGTGGCAATGTCTTCTATCTCCCTTCGGCTATTTTATCTCGATATGTCATTGAAGGTGTAGTTGGGAATCATGTCCTTTGTCTTGAGTTTTCTCTAAGGCAAAGCTTACTTTTAGAATTCAAGGGTAGGTTGAATACCTCAAGAAGAAGTTTGTTATCTCAATCTTTCAGCCTTCCCTTAAGAAATTTTCAGTCATTCTGTAGGTTCTTGCTAGTCCCTTCCTAGACCTTAGATTGTGAAGATGTCTGAGGTAGCCAACTTTCAGACTCTTTGGGTCAGTCTATTGAACCTTTGATTTTTCACGATCCCTTTCTGAGATGGATTGAGAACTTTCTTGAGAGTGTGACTTAGCACCATTTTGTCCCTCCCACCCGCCTCCATGAGTTAGAATTTACGATTTCCAATGATACAATACATTTTCTAACTCATGTTATTTTTGTGCTTAACTTATCATTGTTTTGGTTTATGATGAAGCACAGAGACATGTATTATGAGACATTGCTAGGATGGTTTCACTGGCTATTTGACTACACCTAGCATTCAACCAACATGTAAGTACAAGTAAGTAGGTAGGCATTTTCATTCATTGTATAAACCATCTTCATATCATGCTAGAGTAGTGTAGTTGTAGTTTCACTTCCATTTGTATATATGCTTGCTTACTTTTATGTCATTGTATCGTATATGAGCCAGGGGTGATATCACCACCCCAAAAGATTCCTAATTATTTTTGTTGAGATCTAGTAGATTACAGGTCATGCCAGAGATGTTGAGGTTCTCACGTGCTCTATGGTGAGCACATGTCCCTGAGTTGGAGCTAGATGTTATCCCCTATCCCAGGGATAACTAAGGAGATTATGTCTTGAGGCCCACGGGTCCTAGATATGGAGTACCGAGAGCCATATGACTTGAGCTTGGACCGAGAGGGCCCATATTTTCTTCAGTGCATCCCATCTATCAACAACAATAGCATCCATCCCATTGGCATGATTATGAATTAGCAGTGAGTATTTCTCCATGAGGTAATGTGTCTGGGTATCATGGTATGTGTCACTCTGATTTTCGAAGCATTTGAATATGTGCACTAAACTCTCTTTTGTTTCATGACGTTTTCTTGGAAATTATGCTCTTTAACTTGTTCATACATGGGGTGGTTGATAGAGTGCCCTAGTAAGATGGTTCCTTTAGGGATAAGTTGCCACTAGGTGAGTCTATGAAAGGTCATCGTCCATTCCTTCCATACTTACCACTTTTCATCATTGTCCCTCTCATCTTCCCCTACCTTGGTTCAGGCATTGGGTTTGCCAAGCTAGTAAGGGTTGTACCTTGCCTTGTGGGAAGAAGGGGCTAAAGGCCCAGAGGGTAAAATTTGCTGAAAAAGTTAAAATCCAAAATGAAACCTTGAGATGCTTCACCCAAGGATTTCCGATAAATCAATAAATGACTTCTTAGTAAGAAAAGGGGGCCTGTAAAATAAAATAAAACTCAAGATCTAGTTGGTGGATAGGACGTCTCATCATGAGCCAACCTATTAGGTCCATGGGCATGTAGTGGTATGAAACTACCATCTATATGGTCACCAAACCAGGGTAGTGGCTCTTAGTGGCATAGCAAAGAGAAAAGGGGGTCTCATCACGAGCCAAACTTCCCATTTCCGTGAAATGCTTGTGGGTAACATTGTCACCACTGGTCACCACGCCAGGACAATGTCCCCCATCTATTCTCTTGAAAAGAAAAAGCAATAAGACAAAGAATAAAAGGCATTGAATGGGCTGGGAAACAATGGCATCCATGACAAGGTGCAACTCACCCTCTACAAAGGCACCTACAAGTAAGACCTGCATTTCCATGTTATTGTTGCACCCCTTGCCCAAACATTCCCTATTCCATTTCTTACACTTACATGACCTAGATTGGTATTTACATGGGAAACACCCCAAACTTGAGGAGGATCATCCCAATAGGACATCCTGAGACCCTCTCCAAACCTGGCTTGTTAAACTACATAACGTCTTTGAGCATTTGTGTGGGTAAAGGGGGGTTTGATGCACATGTTTGGGTAATTTGATTATTAGATGTGATTGACTTTGTTATGATCCCTATGACTTATGAGCCCATGGAGGGCATACTTATTTATGTTGCAGGACCATGCCCGATGGACAGGTACATATGGGGAGATGATTAGCTCGGGCATCCATGAGGATAAAATCCCACTAGATGGATGATGTGACCCCAACCAGGGGCAGAAAGATACCAGAGGCTTTCACCAAAGAAAAAGAAGGACGTTCCACTAGAGATAGTTTGGCAGACTTGGACCTTGGGGGATCTTGCTCCCCCCCCTAAACGTTGGCCTTGGGAGGCCCATGATGTCACCCTTGTGACCCTAGACGTCACCCAACGTCAGATGGACATTATGGAGGTAGTTGTGTGCTAGATGGCACGTGTGGCATCATCCAGAGGCCTTGGAAGGCCTAAAGTTTTTCTCATGGAGCCCAACGTCCCACTTATGAGGCCCAATGTAACCCTAGGAGGGCATGACATCACCTGTATTTCACATTTTAGGGATTAATTATTTGAATTTATGTAAAAATTGGATTTTTTTTATGTAATTTGGCCATGTCGGCCTTTTCTGACCTAGATTTTAATTAAAGGCCATTTATATTGTATAAATAGAGAGATAAAACTCTCATTTTTTCATCATCTTTCACTCACACAAGTGTGAGTTTTGAAATGCATTCCTCTTTAAGGGTTATTGGCTGAAATTAAGTGGTGCACAACTTCTTGGAGAGGCTAATCTTGGTGTATTTTGGCATTTTTTCATGGTGGAAAGTCTTCAACTAGGGTTTGTTGCTAGATTATTCTTGATGAAGTAAGTAAATCTGCAATTCTTCATTTTATTTTGAATGGTTATGGTGATTTTTCTTGTTCATATCAAAGATTATGAAATTGCTAGTTTGAAACCCTAGGGGAAAAACATATGTTACTATCTTTTTCCTTATAATTTTCCACCTACTTGAAATTGCTAGGGAACACTTCTTTTGAAGTATACACTAGAGCCCTACCATTGTAGTACTCTAGTAACATTACTTCATTTGCTTCATACATTTTACTTCAAATTTAATCTAAGGAAGAAGGAAATCGCTAGGGCCTAAGGTTACTTATTTTCTAGCAATCATTCCTTCTAGGGTTTAGACATTGAGGCCTTAGGTTACTAACACCTCAATCATTTCATCCATCCCTTTAGATTATTTATCATTGTTGTTTCCTCTAGGATTTGTTGATGCTAACCTTGACTCCATTACCCTAAAAGGCACTAGTCCACTCCTCACAAGTGATTGACTGACCAAACAACTCTTAAACTATCTTCCCTAAGACTTCTACTAACTTCTACAGACTTTAAGCTAGACTAACTCACTAACTAATTTGCTATTGTTGGAAAAGATTGCTACAACCGTCTATAGAAACAACAAATTCATCCTAAAAGCAAGATTGAAAGCTGATTAGACATTACCATATTTGCTTCTGACAATTGTTATCATTTTGTGATCCTAAGGCTATTGTTTCTTGTCATTCTTAAGCCTTATTGAGGCATAATTGTTGTGGCTATTGCTAAATATTCATTGTTGTTGTAAATATTTACATTTCTTCAGTTCTATATCAACTTGTTTATCTTTCAGAAGTTTATGGTTTTATGAAGCATTGGCATCATATGGTACTTGCACATTGCACTTCTTTTCTATTTTTTGTCTTGTTCTGGGCAGGTACACCTAATTTATCTTTTGCTTCATCTCAATAAAACTTTGGAACTTTTGATCTGGGTGACCTGTGAGAGGGGTGGGAATTTCTTATAGCTTTTACTTTAGTTGTCTCAAACCCTCAGGTCATTAGGGACGTCTCCCCTGGGGTACTGTGAGATACTCCTAAATAGAAAGAGGTTTCCTACTAAGGTGACAGTGATAAGTCATCCTCCTTGTTATGCCAATTCTATGCCCATTTGCCTTGGGATTTTGGGGCAAGTACAAATTGTGCGATAACATAGACATTATTAAATACCGAGCCAATATGATAGGAAGGGGTCTTGTTCTTATTGTATTAAGTATTGTTCCATATTAGAGCAAAGCATTGGGAGTGGGAGATTGAAGAAGAACAAAGGAAGTATAAGAGCATGTGGAAACCATACAGGTCACAATGTTAATGGTGACTCCATAGTGAGTGCACTTTCTTTTCATTTTCATTTCATAATTGAGAAGAAAAGAGCAAGACATTTGCTTGAACTTCTAGTTTGGTTTTTCCCAAATTGAATTCTCCAATGATAGAACTTTTGTTTATTGTGTGGGTGGTGTTTTATTTTAGTATTTTGTGCGCTAGGCTAGTAATATATTAAGTCTCGATCTAAAGAAAAACATTGCGTAATAAGAAATTGCATAACATTGTAATATCTATTGTAACAAATTGTTTTAGTTGTATATCCACATTAGTTTATAGATCATATTGGCCTCAGAGCAACTGCCATTTGAGTTTTTGTGGGAAGTTACAGGCTCTAGGAATTTGTGTCAGAAAAAAGTCTCAAAACCTTAACCATTGTTGATGAGTATATTAGCAATCCATGGGATGATTTAGAGGAGAGATTTTGAAATCTAGAGGCATAAGTTACTAACATCTGTCACAACATGGCCATCCTCATGGGAACTTTAGAGAATAAGTTTGTACCTTTCATGGAGTTTGGTAACTTTAACTCAAAGTTTGGCTAGGATGGGAAATACAAAGATAACGAAGACCCAAAAAATGAGTAAAAAAAAAATAGCTAGAGAAAGAGAGACCAACTTCTAGTGCCATCACTTCTCCCCAATCTTTGTTTAAAGTGGAAGAAAAAGTAGACATCAAGTCCCATTGAGGTGAGATTGATGTTGTTAATTTGAATCAATGGCTACAACAATTATAATTTTATTTTAGTGTTCATAACATAGGAGAAGAGCAAACGATTTTATTTTCTTGACTAGAGTTAGAGGGTCATGCCCAAACATGGTGGGAAAGTCACACAGAGATTCTTAAGCTAGAGGGTGATCCCACAGTAACTAAGTGGGACAAGTTCAAAACCCTAATTAAGTCCCAATTCTACCATAACGGGTACAAATAGGACCAACAGATTTGCTAGCATTACTTTATGCATAAGAAAGGGCATAGTGTACAAGAGTACATCATTGAGTTTAGAAACGAAGCAATTGTTTTCGGTATATCTCCCAATAACCCATATGTACACCTCAAGTATTTGGTAGGTATACACAATGATTAAAGGATGCAAGTGATTCTCTTTAAACCTAGGACAAATGATGAGACCTATGTGCAAGCACAATATATGGAGAATATAGAAAAGAAGAAAGGATAACCTGGCAAGAAAAAAGACCATCGAGATGCTTCCAAGGAGGAAAAGAAGAAGTGGAAAGGAAAGGATAAGAAGACAACAAACACAACACATCAGTGCAATGATCTGGACAAACACCATAATCATTTTAATATTGATACTCACATCGAACATAAGTTTTGAAGCTACATTCAAAGTTGAAACCAAAGAACTACAAGAAGGATGCCAAGAATAAGAACATGCTAGTCATGGATTTAGTTAACAAGTTAGAGAGAATCTTCGATGTAGATGAAAAGGGTGTCTCAACTAAAATGCAGGAGGAGGTGAACCTTAGTAGTCTCCATCCCAATGAAGAAAAGGAGATGACTAAAATTTTCCATGTTAAGATCCAGATCAAGAAGACAAAGGTGGATACTCTATTTGATTCCAGTTCATAGGCTGACCTCACAGAAGAAGATCTAGTTAGAAAACTTGAATTGGAAGTTCATGACCATCCTCAGCTATATCCACTGGGATAAGCAAATAATGATGCAAAGTTCAAAGTCACTAAGTAGTGTAAGATAAATTTTTCTATAAGTGTAATCTATATGTAGATGTATGAAAAATTGATGTGTGTGGTGTAGTGTTTGGAATCCCTTACATGTACATTAGGGATGCAATCTTTCTGAGGAGAGAAAACTAGTACAACCTTATGAAGGATGGCAATTTATTTGTCAACGCATATAAAGGTAAATCCAAGATCTCCCTAGTAAATGCTAACCAAGCCAAGAAATTGATCATTTCAAGTAGGAAGTTTGTATTACTATTCTCAAGAGAGAAGAAACCAAGAGATGAATCAAGAAAGGTAAATGCATCTCTGGGGGGGTATCCTATAGAGAAGAAACATTAGTTGGAGGATATTTTACAGACATATAGATAAATTTTCCAAGATCCTAAAGGGTTACCACTAAAGAGGGAAGTGGAGCATGAGATACAGTTGGTACCAGACTCCCCATCGTCAAACATTGGGTAGTACAAACAATCCATCCTAGAAGTAGATTGAGTGAAGAAATAATTGCATCAACTACTGGAGAAATTATTAATTCGACAAGCACCTCACCTTGTGGGTCATTATCATCATAATACCTAAGAAGGATGGGACCTAGGGAATGTGTATCAACTATAAGGCTTTGAATAATACCATCCTAAATAATTAATACCCTTTTCTTAGGATCAATAACTTGCTAGATTAGTTGCAACATGCCAAGAACTTCATCAAGTTGGATCTTAAAGTGGGATACCACCAAGTATGAGTAAAATAAGTAGACACCTAGAAAGCTACCTCTAACATAAGACAAGGTCTATATGAATGGTTGATAACACCTTTTGGTTTATGTAATGCACCAAATGCATTTATGATTTTGATGAATTATGTATTGCATGCCTTTATAGATTCATTTGTAATAGTGTACTTAAATGATATATTGGTTTATAGCTCTACCTAGGAGGAGTATGTATCACATATCATGCTGGTGTTAGAGACCTTGAAAAGAAATCTACTACTAACAAACCTTAAGAAATGTGAATATGCTGAGTAGCCATTAATGTATTTGCAATATGTTATTCATGGAGGGGAACTTAAGATATATTCACGGAGATGTAGGAAATCCTAAAGAAGTCAACTCCTACCAATGTCATTGAGGTTGGGAGCTTTGTGGGGGCATCATAGTACCTTTGAAAATTTATAACATCCTTTTCAGTCGTGGCTTGTAACATACCTGCATTATTAATATCAAAAGTAGGGTCCATTGGTCTAACATTTCATTGATGGTAGCAATATGTAAATCAAAGTACAACCATTAAAACCATTTACAACATAGAAATCCTTCTTCTTAATTACTATGATAGAGTTTGGTATTATTATTATTATGGAAGGTGGACATCATTAGTGCTCAATCTGCTAATATATAATGTTGTCGAAGGAGGTGGAAGCCATTTGTGTGGGGTAGAAAGACCATTGTTCTATTTGAGAAATGGTTTCAATAATTTCAACTTTGCACTTGTATTTGCATTGTTGTTCTTCCCAACAATGTTGATTACAAAGAAAAGGAACTATGTACCTTTAATAGTTGTGTTTTTTCCAGTCTACTTGCGGTTGAAATTCATGTCTCTATAGCCTCACAAAGAAGAAATAATTTTGTATCCCATATTTCCTCTCATCTTCCTTGTTGCAACATATGTGATAGAGAGATTTCTTGATTTAGTCCAGAGGCTTCAAGCAGTGCATGAAGAATCAATTCATGTCAAGGTTACAAAATTTATTAGGCCTCCCACGTTGGGTCTTTGCCACAATAGGACTAATGCATTGTTGTATGGGTATTCTGCTCCTATGGACGTGTAAAAACACCCAAATGGTTTGAGAAATGTTCCATGTTATCCACATTTTGTGGGATATCTAAGGAGATGATGTCTTGAGGGCGTCGGGTTGCAGATATGGAGTCTCGAGAGACCACATGACTGGCAATGTCCACTTGCACATATGGAAGCCTGCTCTATCACCACAATTTGGATCCATCGTCAGCGCATCCACCACGCCAGCTAACTTCTGGAAGGCAGATGGGTCTTTCTCCATGCAATAAAAGTCAGGTATTGTGGCATGTAATCACCCTAATATTTGTGGCATTTAAGCATGTTGTATTTAAGCTACTTTTGATTATAGCACACCTGCTTGGACATTATTCTCTTAACCTTGTTTCACCTTGGTGAGTGTCATCGATTTCCTAGTAAGTGGCCAACTTTTGGGGAAGGGTTGCAACTGAGGGTCCCTTGAGAGGTTATCTTACCATTCCCGACCATAGCTACCACTTTCTGCTCATTTAATCTCCCATCATATTTCCCTCTTCTAGGCCCTTTGTCTTTAAGTGACCTAAGAAGGGCATGTAACTCATTTGATGGGATAAAGGGTTGAAGGACCAGGGGGATGGTTGCTGGCAAAAGATAAGAGCCTGAAATATTAACCTTCTAGATGCTCAGCCAGGGATCCTGAGAAAAATGAAATGTATCTCATAAGAAACTAATCGGACCCATAAAATAATGACTAATAACAAAATGTCGACCAGGGAGGAGCATGTTTGGGCATTGTTTATACTGCTTAGGTAGAATCCCCACACATGTTTCCAACTTGGGGAATCATGATGTGACAAGGGTAGAGTCAAGGTGGGCACAATTTTTCATGCTTAGGTAGAAGCCCCACCTTGGCTTCAACTTGGAAACATCCTAAGAGAATAAAAGGAAATAAATGGGTTTGGAAAAAGGTTGCATTGAGGAAGAAGGTGCAATACACCCCCTGCAAAGGCACCCATAAATGAGATAATACGATCCCTTTTATGTCATGAAACTCATTGACCTATGAAGTCTAACCCCTATCCATCTCATCATCCATTACATGACCTTGAAGGGGCATCCTTGGGAGCACCCCCTACTTGAGAGTTTTGGTCTGCCCAATAGGACTTTTATGACACTCCTCCCATACCTAAAATTGGTCAATTGTATAGGGTCTAGGAGCATTTGTTTAATTTGATGAGGTAGTTTTGATGCGCATGTTTAGGTTCCTTGTTTATTATATGTAGTTTTCACTTGCCATGATATTTTGACTTGATATCCTTGGAGGGTGTGCCTATTTGTTTTGTAGGACCTTGTTTGGTGGACAATTTTGGAGGAACAAGCCTAGATTGGGCTTCCATGGGGCTTGAAGCCCATAGGTTGGATGCCAAGGGCCTACATGCTGGATCATGATGAATTTCCTTTGGAGGTATAGAATACACCTTGGAATACATGACCTAGCCCTCACATGCCAAATGATTTTCCTAGGAGGGGAAAAACGTCACTTCTTGAGGCTTGACGTCACCTAGGGCCGGGGTTTGTGGTGATGGAGGTATTGGGCATTGACACTTGGCATGATTTGACTGGAGGAGACATTGATTGACCCTATCACATGAAGAGGAGACTCTAGGAGCCCCAACGACCTCCATTTTCTTCTCTAACGACTTGCTCAAAGTGTCAAAACGTCCCTAAAGGGGTGACATCATCTTGTGTTAGGGTTTCTAATGTGCAAAAGTGAAATTTAAATATTATTATTTGGTTTAAGGGGTAAGATAAGGGTTGTTGACCCCTTATCTTATGTTTTAGCCTAACTAAGTGGACAAACTTGTTTTAAACATTTTGTATAAATAGAGATCATGTGAATCTCACTTCATAACACAACTCTCCCTCTTGTGAGAGGATATTGGCTGAAATTTGTGCCCTCTTGGGAAACTCTCTTCATCTCTTTTGGTTACATTCTCTTGCTATGGTTTATCTTTTCTATCGGTGGAAGAAGTGATTCACTATTTCTCTTGGAGTGCTTTTCTTGCTTTATGGTGGATATTTCTTGGTTAAAGAAGGAGTTTATCTTGTTTATGCTTGCGCTAGCTAAGAAATCCATTTTGTTGATTCTTTCTTGGTTACAAGTCTAATTTGATAAGCTTATTAGGGAGTATAAATGCATACAACCCCACCATGGCCATGATCATGTCTTGAATTAAGTTGTTACACAAAGGAATACTAGGAGGAGTAAACAAGTTTACACCCTCCTAGGGTTTTCCTTAGCTAGTTTTTCTTAACTTGGGGAGTAAAAGGGATTATACCCCCAAGGAGGTAGCATAACTAGCTATTTTTCTTTTGAAGACTCCATAACCCAATAGTTAAAGGCACTAATCTTTGCATTGGAGAAATAAATTATTGCATTGGGATACGTAAAATTACGAGATATTGGAATTGTTCAAGTTGGAATTTATTCTACATATTATAAGCATTCTTGTGCCCTAAGGGCCTCCTCTTTTAGCCAACCAATTTGTTGTTGTAATAATTTTAATTCTACATCCATTAGGGTTGCAGGAAACCCTAAACACTTCCTTGAATAACTCACAATTTAATCGTCCGAAGTTGCTAATAATTTACCCCTACAATTTACTAGGCCTAGCACATCTTTTGGGTGGATTAATTGTGATTTTTGGTGGATGATTTCTTTGCTGTAAAAAGTTGTTTGCTACAGCCATAAGGCTGCAATTATATCTCTGAAATACTATTTCCTTCCATCCTTGTTTCATGCTAAAGTCTCGCACTTTCATTCTTGGGTTAAACTAGTATTTACTAGCTTGTCTCTTGCTTATTTAACTAGACTTTCAACATCTTTATTTGCAGCTCTTACTATCTTTTTGTTGTTTATATACATCATTGTTTACTGCTGAAATTTGGGACATCAAGCTTAAATTGCTTGTGCCACCTAACATTATACACATATATTGGCTTGTTCTTGTGTCTTGGGCATGTACAACACTCTTCATAGGGACTCTTACTTCTTGGAAACCTTTAGCCACCACCAAGACCTCATTCAAGCCCTTTTCAACACTTAATAACTTGACATATAGGGGCATCTATTCATACATCTCACTTTCCATCTCATTTCCCCTAGGGTCACCGATATTCCCCCATTGAGGTGATTCTATCATCTCTAAAGTGACGATAATACCTACCTAAGGTGACAGTGGGTAGGTGTTCTCAAAGTTATCACCATTTGGTTGTTGGATTGGGATTTTCCCAATCTACAACTTGTGGGATAACATTTTTGTGCCATTGTCGGGGAGGATTTTGAATCCTCTTTTGAACCCTAATGACACTTTGGCAAGCTACCCCAAAGCGTTTACCCTAACTTTCCCGGTGACTCCACCTGAAGGACGTTCCCTTTCCACCTTTGATGAGCTCTTCTTGAAGATCATCTAGTGACTCCACCTTCCCAAGAACTTGCTTTTCCTTTTCCCCCCTTTCTATCCTTTGATAAGCCTTGAACTCATCTAGTGACTCCATTGAGGTATTACCTTAAGTGATGGAACCATGGCCTCAAAGGACTTACCATGGGCATTCCATAATGCATATCCTTCTCTTGATGTTCAAAATATCCCTGGATATCCAAATAATTGATCTGAAGGGTGGATGAAAAATTTCCCAAAATTTAATGGTTATCCAGCTCTAGTGGCCGCCCATGTAGTGAATTATATGAAGTATGATTTGAGCTTAAATATGCTACATGAATATGTGTTGATGGAATTTTTTGTGTCTTCATTGGAATCAAGTCAAAAGGATTGGCTTTCACACTCATGTAACCTTGAAGAGTATCCCTTCTTCTACAAATCTCATTGAATAATTTCTTAGGCATTATCGGCCATCTACCCAGAGTTTGCAAGATGCTTTCCAAGAGCTCAAGAACACTCTTTGCATAAAAGTTTTTATGGTCAATGATGAGACAATATATGAAGAAGTGCTTGAAGGACATATATGCGAAGAAAATTACCAAGCACATCCTGAAGAGGTTTCTCATGTTGAAGATCTGGATGAGACGTTTGATGAAGATGAAGTGCTCATATCTGCCCTTCCACTTGATGAAAACATCCATGCCTCTACTCCTCCTGCACATCATGAAGAGAACATGATGAGTCATGACCCTTTTGAAGAACTTAATGATGCTTTATTCCATGACTGTGGAAGTGAAGAAGTATTAGAGGAGCCCTAGAATACGACATATCCTTTTGAAAAAAGGAAAAAAAAACACTTTGCAGTAAGGATCAAGCCTCGTGTAATGAAGAGGCGATGGAAGAGTGTGCCCGTGAAGAGAAAAAAGAATCCCGATGAAGTGCAACATGTTGATGCATCATTATATTTTCTCCCGCCTGATGAAATTGAGGTTTTCCAACCGTGTTCTCCTTTTGTTCATGAAGTTGAAGAAGCAACTAGCCTCGGTGATGAAGAATTTGAAGATCACATTGAAGCCGCCCCAACCTCTACTCTTCCTGCACACGAAGAGAAGGAGATGGTCATTTTCAGCCAGGCTAATGATCTTATGAAATAACCTTTGGATATGGTTGATGAGTATATAGACACTTTCATACAGACTTGTTGATGACACTTTCATATAGATATCATCATTTTTATATGGTTGGAAGCTTAATGATGACATGATTACATATTTATTCGAGGATGATTGGTCACAACATTTTCAGAATGATTTTTAGTCATCCCTTGGGACTTGTGATGCATATCTTTTTGGGGATGCATACTTGTTGTATGAGGAATCTCATCCACCTTCATCCCCAATTTTGGAGGAATACTAGGACATATCCATCTTAGAGCAATCATAGGTTCACTCTATAAAGTGAACGTATTTTCATATTGGGTATTTTTATAGGGATTCACATATGAAGAGGCCACATTTTTCTTTCTCTAGACATGAGCTTGTCCCTTACCTCTTTCCTTCTTCTCGAGGAAATCATGAGGTCTTCTTGGGATCTCTCATATCTTCTCGGTCTTCAAGAAGCAATGATCATACTAACAGAGATGAAGATGAGTCATCATCTACACATGGTAGCCCTCTTCAGAGATGGATTGATTAGGCTTGTGGTTACACCTTCAGGCAACATGATCAGGTTGATGATTTATCTTTCCAATAGGACTTCCTCCCTCCCACCCGTCTCTCTTTATTTTATTTCAGGATTGATTATATATCTATTTATACTCATGATCATTACGTGCTTGACTTATCTTTGTTGTTTTACATAATTAAGCAAATGGGGAGATACTTTGACAAGATGATCAACTGGTTGCAATGGTTGTATGAATTCACCTGAAATCACCTATCGCTTGATATTCAGAGCCCCGATGCCTGAGGTAAGTAGGCACAAGTATACCAAGAGATGTTGCGGTTCTCATGCACTCTACGACAAGCACATGTTGCCAAGTAGGAGCCATATGTTATCCCCATTTTGTGGGATAAATAAGGAGATGATGTCTCAAGGCTGTTAGGTTGTAGATATGGGGTGTCGAGAGACCACATGACTAGCAGTTTCCACTTTCACATATGGAAGCCCTCTCTATCACCACAGTTTGGATCCATCGTCAACACACCCACCACACTAGATAACTTCTGGAAGGTAGATGGGTCTTGCTCCATGCGATGCAAGTAAGGTATTGTGGCAAGTAATCACCCTAATATTTGAGGCATTTAAGTATGTTGTATTTAAGCTATTTTTGATTAAAGAATGCATGCTTGGACATTATGCTTTTGACCATGTTTCACCTTTGTGAGTGTCATCGATTTCCTAGAACTTGGCCAAGTTTTGGGGAAGGGTTGCAACTGGGGGTCCCTTGATAGGTTATTGTACCATTCCTGACCATACTTACCACTTTCCACTCATTTACTCTCCCATCATATTTCCCTCTTCCAGGCCCTTTGAATTTAAGTGACCCAAGAAGGGCATGTACCTCATTTCATGGGAAGAAGGGGATGAAGGCCCAAAGGGATGGTTGCTGGAAAAAGATAAGAGTCTCAAATATTAACCTTATATATGCTTGCCCAAGGATTGAGAGGATAATGAAATGTCTCTAATAAGAAACTAATGGGACCCGTAAAAGAATGACTAATAACAATATGCTAATCAGGGAGGAGCATGCGTGGGAACTGTTTTTATTGTTTAATTAGAAGCCCCACACATGATTCCAACTTGGGGAAGCGTTATGTGACCAGGGTAGAGTCAAGGTGGGCACAATTTTTCATGCTTAGGTATAAGCCCCACCTTGGCTTCAAATTGGAAACATCTTAAGAGAATAAAAGTCAATAAATGGGCTTGGAAAAATGTTGCATTGAGGAACAAGGTGCGACACACCCCCTACAAAGGCATCCATAAATGAGAAAATATGAGCCCTTGTATGTCATGAAACTCATTGACCTATAAATTCTAACCTCTATCCACCTAATCATCCACTACATGAACTTGAAGTGGAATCCTTGGGAGCACCCCCTACTTGAGAGTTTCGGTCTACCTATTAGGACTTTTATGACACCCCTCCCATAAATAAACTTGGTCAATTGTATAGGGTCTTGGAGCATTTGTTTAAATTGATGAGGTAGTTTTGATGCACATGTTTAGGTGCCTTATTTGTTAGATGTGGTTTTCACTTGCCATGATATTTTGACTTGATATCCTTGGAGGGCATGCCTATTTGTTTTTAGGACCTTGTTTGGTGGACAGTTTTGGAGGAACAAGTCTATCTTGGGCTTCCATGGGGTTTGAATCCCACAGGTTGGATGCCAAGGGTCCGCATTCTAGATCTGATGACTTTCCTTTGGAGGCCTAAAAGACACCTTGGAAGACATGACCTAGCCCTTAAATTCCAAATGATTTGCCTAGGAGGGGAAAAACGTCACTTCTTGAGGCTTGACGTCACCTAGGGCTAGGGTTTGTAGTGATGGAGGTATTGCGCATTGACACTTGGTATGATTTGAATGGAGGAGACATGGGTTGACCCTAGCACATGAAGAGGAGGCTCTAGGAGCCCCAACGACCTCCATTTTCTTCTCCAATAACTTGCTCAAAGTGTCAAAACATCCCCTAAAGCGGTGACGTCATCTTTAGGGTTTCTAATGTGAAAAAGTGAAATTTAAATATTATTATTTGGTTTAAGCGGTAAGATAAGGTTTTTGACCCCTTATCTTATGTTTTACCCTAACTAAGTGGACAAACTATGTTTTTAACATTTTGTATAAATAGAGATCATGTGAATCTCATTTCATAACATAACTCTCCCTCTCGTGAGAAGATATTGGCTGAAATTTGTGCCCTTCTTGGAAAATTATTTTCATCTCTTTTGGTTACATTCTCTTGCTATGGTTTATCTTTGCTATTGGTGGAAAAATCGATTCACTATCTCTCTTGGAGTGCTTTTCTTGCTTTATGGTGGATATTTCTTGGTTAAAGAAGGAGTTTATCTTGTTTATGCTTGCACTAGATAAGAAATCCAGTTTGTTGCTTCTTTATTGGTGACAAGTATAATTTGCTAATTTTCTTGGGGAGTATAAATGCATACAACCCCACCAAATCCATCATCTTGTATTGAAATAAGTTGTACAAAGGAATACTAGGAGGAGTAAAAGGGTTTACACCCTCCTAAGGTTTTCCTTAGCTAGTTTTGCATAACTTGGGTAGTAAAAGGGATTACACCCCCGATGAGGTAGCACAAATAGATCTTTCTCTTTTAAAGACTCCATAACCCAATAGTTAAAGCCACTAATCTCTTACATTGGAGAAATAAATCATTGCATTGAGATATGTAAAATTATAAGATATTGGAATTGTTCAAGTTGGAATTTCTTCTACATGTTAAAAGCATTCTTGTGCCCTAAGGGCGTCCTCTTTTATCCAACCAATTTGCTGTTGTAATAATTTTAATACTACAGCCATTAGGGCTGCAGAAAACCCTAAACACTTTCTTGAATAACTCACAATTCAATTGTCAGAAGTTGCTAATAATTTACCCCTATAATTTACTAGGCTTAGCACACCTTTTGGGTGGATTACTTGTGATTTTTGGTGGATGATTTATTTGTTGTAACAAGTTGTTTGCTACATCCATAAGGCTGAAATTATATCCCTGCAATACTATTTCATTTCAGCCTTGTTTCATGCTAAAGTCTCGCTTTTTCATTCTTGGGTTAAACTAATATTTACTAGCTTGTCTCTTGCTTATTTAACTAGATTTTCATCATATTTATTTGTAGCTCTTACTATCTTTTTGTTACTGGTATACACTGTTGCAATTGGGGACATCAATATTAACCTGCTTCTCCACCTAACATTATACGCATATATTGGCTTGTTCTTGTGTCTCGAGCAGGTACACCACTCTTCACATGGACTCTTACCTCGTGGAAAGATTTGGCCACCACCAAGACCTAATTCAAGCCCTTTTCTACACTTAGTAACTTGAATTATAGGGGAATCTATTCATACATCTCACTTTCCATCTCATTTCCCCCTAGGTTCATCGAGATTCCCCCCTTGAGGTGATTCTATCATCTCTAAAGTGACCAGAATACCTGCCTAAGGTGATAGTGGGCAGGTGTTCTCAAAGTTATCTCCATTTGGTGGTTGGGTCGGGCTTTAAATTTTGCAATAACATTCCCAATGATTTTGTGCTCTTTGTTGGGAGTAAATGGCACCGATTCCCTTCATCTTTATTTCTACATTCTAATGTGTCTGAGGTTCAATGGATTGATGATGGATTTAGAGGACTCCTTCTAATTCCCTTCAATGAAATTTTGGGTGGGACTGCATCTAGTTTGTCTTATTTCAACAATTGGAATAAGGCATATATTAAACAATATCTCATAGATACAAGAACTTGTAGTTTCCTTGTGGAGCTTGGCATGAAAAGGGATCACATTTCTCATGGATCTGATTCGTCAATGTGGGAGGTAATATTTGAATTACCATTCCTAGACAAGGACAAGTCACCTATCCTTTATCATGGATTTGCAATACCACAAGCATGGGAAAGTAGGAACACACATGAATTAAACAAAAACAAAGAAACATGTCAACTGTCATGAGAACAAGAACACCGATGAACCCGAGAACCATGTGAACAACTTCATCGATACATCCAGAGCACTTGCGAGCAACCTGGTCGGTTTGACCAGAGCAGTTGAAAACATCCATGCTGACTCACCCAAAGGCATTGAGAGGAATATCTTCGATACAACGAGAGCCCATGAGAACATTCACATCGATGCATGAGGTAAGAGTTGATGAGTAGTTGGATTTTGTAGCTACGTGAAAGATGGGATAACAAGCAACAACAATAAATATGATTTGTCAAAATCAGGTCAGTTTGAGAGTGATTGCATGTCAATGAAGCGTGGGCATGAGAATTTGTTCGAAACCGAAGATGTGTAAACCATTGACATCAACAAACTAAGGAGGACAAAAAACAACTAAAATTCCCACGATGACATTGAGTGTGAAAATAAATGGAGATCTAGTTGCAAAAAGAGTTTTACAATCAAAGAGGAGGATGCTAATAGTAATGTGGGATCTTGGTACAGGTGTAGTAACTAAAGGGTTTGGAGGTGTTCTCAATGAATTCTCATAGGGATTCCCTATGTAAGCACCATCTTGGAAAGAACACGTTGAAGAGTATTAATAACGAAAATGACACAGTTCTTATATATATGATAAAACAAGTATAGTGAGTTCAAAGAATTATGTGTGTTAAATGCCTATGTTTCATATTGTAAAGTTGAACTTGATATTCATGACTAGGAAATTTTGCTACAGTCAGAATGGCTATAGTGAATTTGTAGAGACCGGAAGAAAGCATGCGAAGAAAAGTGAAGGAAAGGGAGACACTTGTTGCTAATGTAAGTAGTGCCAAAGAGAAGATCCAGACACCATATTTTACCTTAAGAAAACATAATAACTTGAAGCAATGTGAACATAAGTGC
>ML778944.1:448809-481874 GCA_009831015.1 Picea engelmannii
CTTATAAATTCAAATGAAATTTAAATTTCATCTATGATTAATCATGTTATATACAATGGCATATTTATTGATACATACATAGTTCATGGAAATCATGAACAAAAATAAAATTTGGAAACATAAATGTGCATTACTTAAAATAGTAAGTAATGCATATTTATGTTTGTAATGCACCTATCATTGTAAGTGAGCATGAATTTGTCTCCTATAAAAATTATAGGTAATGAATAACTTATCTTTGGGATTCAAATTGTGTGTAGTTGCAATACAAATATATGTTCTCGGAAATGTTTTGAACATACAAACTTCTTTGTCATTTTCACACATCATAAAAATGCAATATACCTAAAATCCACTTCGTCTATAGTTATTAATGAATCCTATGGTTTTTCCATTTATTTGTGGTCACCCATCAATATAAACATGATCTTTGAGTTTATTATCTTGGAAAATTACACTAAATGTTGATAATGTTATGTTTATATGACGAAATCCTCAAATAGTTAGCATAGCAGTAGAGGGGTCCATATTATGGTATTAAATTAACTTCAATATTACCTCATTGAACAACTAGATGAGAGTATAAAAAGGCCAAGACTTTCTCCTAAGACTCTGGAGGGGGAAATTACATAGTTGTTACCATAAAAGAGGAAAGGTTCTCCAATATTAGAAATAATTTAGAACTAGATCATACACAAAAGAGGGACTAGTCAAACGATGTCTTGTACATATATTCTATTGAAGGGTGCAAGGGAATATATAAAGAATCTTTCGTAACATGATACTTTTAAATATCATAACTTTGCTTGTTATTTAGGAAACTTTCCACTATGTCCAACACCTTAGATCACATAGTTCTAATAGGTCAAACAAATGACTCTTGGGTATTTGAATACTTACAGTTAATGATGTGCTAGTAGGGATTAGGGCTAGGATGGCTATACTAAACACATTTCTTGTAGTCTCAAGAAAAAATTCATATATTCAAGATTTAACTTATAAGCTCAACTTCGCCTACGAGGCTAGGAACAACTAAGAGGCATATATACATCAACATTTGGAAAAATATCTCGATCATAATTCTTTAGCACTTATCAATGTGAGATTTTCCTTGGTCCCTTGCATTATGAACAACCACAAACAATCCTTGTTCTAAAATAAGTGTCCTAAGCATTTGTAGGGTATCCCACTTCATATAAAACATTATACTTGGATGGATGTGTGCAATTGACTCCATATAAAGGTCTCCCATATGCATTGCATGGTTGCATGGAAGAGTGAAAAATCGTTATTGACCTTTAAGTGGATGAATTCAATGAAACGTGTTACGAGAGGCACAAACATACATAATTTACAATGAATTATTAGCGATCAATATGTAAGTGGAAACAAGATAGAACTAAAATAGTATCATTCATTTATTGTGATTGTGACTTTAGTTAAGAAACCTACTTTGTTGATTGCTTCATGACCTCAAACATTAATGTCATTATAATTTGGTTGACTTGATTTAGATGCATACACCAGCCAAATCGTTGGGCGGAGGGGGGTCCATTGTCCCACAAACAAGGGGGTCTCATACACCAATTTGATATGATGGCTTGGCTGTGACCTTAAAAATAGATTATTATTATTATTATATTGAATTCATGTAATTAAGGTTAATTAACTCATAATTCACATGAATTTATGCCATGATAATAAAGACAATTTTAAAATGCACATCATTATCGTACAAACTTACACGTGACAATGTTAAAGCATTGAATGATGATGGTGATGCGTGATTCTTATTAGAATCACTAAAAAAAAATGTAATATGTATTGCTAATACTTTTTTCTTTAGATTCCTACAAATTATTATGATCAAGCAACAAATTAGTGGTATTTTATATAATTATGTATATCTTGTACATTTATTAAAGTGTATAGTTATCCATTTGAAATTTAGGGTAGGAATAATTATCTTATATCTACAATATCATAATTCATCAAGAGTATATTTGGAACTAGTAGTAACTCTTGTTGTATTTGATAACTACAAATTGAAATGATCAAAAAACAAATTATTAGTACTTTCTATTATAAAGGTATTTTTAATACTTTATTAAAGTGTACAAGTGTATTTTTCAATTTTAGTGAACATGATTATATTATATTTATTGGATGAGAGTTGTTATTTGGAGCTCTATGTAGCACTTTTTTTTTTTAATCAAGAAAGCTAAAAATTGATATCATCAGTATTAGTATTGTATCATTAATGATCTCTCCAATTTTAATGTTCCTATAAAAATATTTATTTTTAAACCTACATAAGGTAAGGTTAATGAAAAACTTACAAAATCAATAGCTAGCTATAGTATTGTCTAAGCTCATTTTTGACAATTTGAGTTGAGTATTATCAAAATTAAAAATAAAATAAAAATGTTACTCTTATCAAATAACTAAGGGTTAATTTTCAGTATGATTTTCTTTCTAGTTTATAATTATATTGTTTCTTAGGTTTGTTATTCATTTGGATTTGTTTTTATTTTTAAACCTAACATAAGGTAAGGTTAATAAGAAACTTACAAAATCAATAGCTATAGTATTATCTAAGCTTATTTTCGACAATTTCAGTTGAGTATTTAAAAAAAAAAAATGTTACTCTCATCAAATAACTAAGGATTGTTTTTTTGGTATGTTTTTCTTTCTAGTTTATGATTGTATTATTTCTTAGGTTTGTTATTCACTTAGATTTGTTAGTTTAGAATACAATAGGTTTATTTTTATATTTATAGTATGATGTGTCTATAGAATATTTATTTATCTTTCTTATATGGTTTTCTTTTTGGACCTCGTTTTTTTAACAAATTTTTAATTTTTTCTCCATGGTGTTTGGTATGGCAGGCCATCATGGATCAAAATTGAGCTCATCATATCCCGTCAATACCCTTTCAACACGTCCCATAAGTAATATTAAATATTTACTAGTAAAAAAAAAATAACTTTTGTTTTTGTCAATTTTTTGAGAAATGCAAAGCATAATTTAAAATTTCATCAGAAGGGTAGAGTTTTAAAATCCCCGTCATGTTAATTTGGGTTCAATTCCCGATTTCCAAGTTAATCCCACCATGTTCCCGATTTACAAGTTAATCCTGCTTTGAAATCTATATTGAAGTAGATGATAGAGGTTGTCCTATTACCTCACCTTTTGTCACAAGAGTGCATTCATGGTGGACGATTGGAGGTTCAACATTAACTCTTTTGTTGAAGCCCATGTGAATCGTTATGAATCAGTGGTAGCTCAAAAAAAACTTACAACACTTTGTACTCGTTAATTGAGTGCAACGAGTACCTGGGTAGTGGTTTGTATTACATTTTCTTTTCTCTGTTTATTCCTCTATATGATGTGACTTAGCATTAAAAATTGTGTCTTACAATGAATAGCTCAAAACCGAATTTCACTTTCCCTTTTGATATTTCTTATGAGCAAAGTAGAGAATCCATTTTTCGCAAGGTTGTGCATGAATGAATGTATTTTGGATTTTTGGAGGTAGGTATTTCTCATAGTTATTGCTTTAATGCACAACTCTCCAATAAATATGTTGTTGTTTATTCATATACTTTCAATACCAAATTTGTTGTGTCATCCAGAGTTTGGGATCCTCATAGGGTTAGGTTTCAAAATACAATTTGTTGTGTTATCCAGAGTTTGGGATCCTCATAAGATTAAGTTTCAAAACACAACACAAAAGGAAAAATCTCACAACAAATCCAGGTGAACATATTTACAGTTATTTTTTCAAGGTTTTGTAGTCAGTTTTGTGTATAAATTGGTTTTGCAAATGATATTTGAATATTTTGAGTATAAATTATAAATATTGAATTTCTCTTTCTTAAAGTTTTTCGATCACAAATTCTCATAATATACTCTTCAAAATCAAATGTAAGAAAGACAACCAGACTGTTATTTATGCTTAAAAATGAAAACGTTTGTTTGAGGTTTTTTTTAGGTTTTTTCCTTTGGAACTACCATTACCAATCTCTCTTGTTACCAATTTGACTGTAATTTATGCTTGAAAACAAAAACATATGTTAGAGGTTTTTTCAAGGTTTTTTTTTTTAGAACTACCATTACCAATCTCTCTTTGCACTTGATTTTTAAAATAAAAGTTTATTAATTCATGGTAGCACGCCTTAACAAATAATTTGTTTGCATTTATTTATCATTATTATTTAAGTGGAAATAACATACATGATTATGATTTTGTTATGAAGTAGGATTTCTATAATAAACAGATATATCACAATATCCATCTACAGTCGTACCACTCTCCCTATCATAAATATTATCACCTTACTGACTTCTAAAGTATTGACCACCTCCRCATCATCGCTAGTCGCAGGAAATTGGATAGCCTTTTCATCYACATCTTAGTTTGTTAGAACTTTATCATTTTGTAATTATTTTGATGAGTAATTTCTATTTTTCTTTGTGCCAGTTTGGAAAGGTCTTCCTAGACCTATTTTGTATGGACAAGAAAAAAAATAAAATATGGAGCTATTTTTTTCTATTTTTTGAAGATGAAGATTTTATTTTTAAACTCATTGGGACARCTGTATTCTCCCTCAGATAATGTAAGTGAAACAACACAGAAAAAAAATGTGATTTACATTTGGATGTGAACATAAGTGGCAATTTTTTCTTAAAAAAAATATGATGTTGTGCATATCACATCAAAAATACATATTACCTCAACAATGTTGAAAAACATTCGTTTTTCCAACAAAGTTGTGCTTTCATGTTGTAGACTATGAGAATAGATGTCAATTTATAACATTGCGCCTTTCATTCTTCAAATAAAGGTGTTGTTGCAACAATTTTTATTGCTTCCATATTGATAATATCACCATCTTCATAAATGTCTTGGTTTTACCAACCAAAGCATTGATCATCTCTAAAATGACCATTTAAGATTTGTTCTAAAAATTTTGCATTATGAAATAAGGATGTTTCCATGTTTGCATCACCATAATCTCTTTCATCATCACTAGAACTATTGGAGTTTTCATCACTAGCATCATCCTTCCTTCTTCTTCTTTTTGGTAGGTTGCTCACGCCAAATTTTATATGAGATTGATTAATCCATTTATAAAACTTTATAGGTGCCACTATTTCTCTTAGCTCTATTATCTCATAATAAGATGTATTTGTGGGGTGAAAGGGAAGAAAATAATCGGTTGTTGGTATGCCACTTAAAATGCTAGTACTATTGTAAATTCTTTGTGGGCTCTATCATATCCTTGGCAATTACAAATATTTTATAAATGAATATATTGTGTGTTAAAATATAAAGAGATATAGTATTCATTTTTATATTCAATCAACAGAGGAATAGAAGCCTATAAATTCAAATGAAATTTAAAGTTCATCTATGATTAATCATGTTATATACAATGGTGTATTTATTGAGACATACATGGTTCACATAAATCATGAACAAAAATAAAATTTGGAAACATAAATGTGCATTAGTTAAGAACATAAATGTGCATTAATTAAAATAGTAGGTATTGCATGTCATACTAATAAAATGTATGAACTATGATTTCTTCCTCTTTCTTCCTATAGGGACATCAACATGAAGACTATCCACCTATCATTGTAAGTGAGCATGAATTTATCTCCTATAAAAATGCTAGGTAATGAATAACTTATCTTTGGGATTCAAATTGTGTGTAGCTACAACGCAGTTCACTTCTTTGTCATTTTCACATGCCATAAAAATGCATTATACCTAAAATCCACTTCGTCTATAATTGTTAATGAATCTTATGGTTTTTCCATTTATTCATGGTCACCCATCAATATAAACACGATCTTTGAGTTTATCATCATGTAAAATTACACTAAATGTTGATAATGTTATGTTTATATGATGAAATCCTCAAATAGTCAACATAGCAGTAGAGGGGTCCACGTTATGTTATTAAAATAACTTCAATATTACCTCATTTGAACAACTATATGAGAGTATAAAACGGACAAGACTTTCTCGTGAGACTCTGGAGGGGGGAATTACATAGTTGTTTACATAAAAGTGGAAAGGTTCTCCAATATTAGAAATGATTTAGAACTAGGCCATACACAAAAGAGGGATTGGTCAAACAATGTCTTGTACATAGATTCTAATGAAGGGTGTAAGGGAATATCTAAAGAATCTTCCTTAACATGATACTTTTAAATATCATAATTTCTATTGTTATTTAGGAAGTTTTCCACTATGTCTAACACCTTAGATCGCCTAAATCTAATAGGTCAAACAAATGACTCTTGGGTATTTGAATACTTACAGTTGATTATGTGTTAGCATGAATTAGGGATAGGATGTTTATACTAAACACTTCAATCATAGATGGATCACACTTCAATCATGAATATCTTTCTAAAAGAGTGAACATTTATCTCTTCAGTGAAATACGCCCAAGAATGAAAGGGAAACGATTACATGACTTTATAGCAGCCTAGTCAATCTCTTTTTCCCCAAGATTGTCCATCAAATTTAAGCAAAGGAGATACCTTACCTATTTGCTCAGTGAATCAAGGTTTAATCATGCAATCTTAGTGTGACAGAATAAAAGCATCCAATTTTGATCCAGAATAGAAAAAGTTGCCCATGGATTGAACTTTGATCACTAGATGTGCCAGTTTGGGAGGACAAAACATAGTTCATTTTTACATGGGGATAATGGAAGGTCTAAACAATGGAGAAGGTACCGTGTTTCTAGGTAAATTGGGCTAGATTCAAATTCTTCTCTAGTTTGCAATAGTGACATATGCAAGGAACTCTTAAACAAGAATGAACAACCAAAATTTTCCAATTACAGATCTTTGGAAAGTTTTCATACAATGGAAGAATATGACATCTTTATTGCCAGGAGGAAGAGATCCCTTTGAAATAGAAGCTCCAGAAAGATTCTCCAAAAGGCATCTTTATTATTTATGACATGATCACATGGAAAAATATCAATAATTTTATCTTGACTTCATTATCTAGGTTGTATTAATGTCCACCTCTTTCACTAAGTAAAAGAACACGATTCCAGTTATTATTGCTTGAAAAGAGGAGTTAGAATACGATGATGATTGGTTCAGAAAAAAATAGTAGAGAGGAAAACAATCACAGTATGGAGACGAATATAGAAAACACACTATGAACCAGATTTTATAGCAAGGGATGTTTAGCTTCTATTTATAGCACACAAGAAGCACTTAAAAGCTTAGAAATACTTTTGAATCACATCTTTTTAAATGTATAGGAAAAATAATTCTTATACCAAAATTAATAAAAAATAAATAAAATGGAAAGATGAAATGCATATTTGGGTTGAGTATTGAAGGCCAAATAACTGACTGAGTGAGTGATTTCCACCCAACCTTAGGAAATCCACAACAGACGCAACCCCCTATCCACGCTATGATACCACCAGGGCGAAGCAAGGATAGTTAACTTTGAAATTTTTACTCTAATCAATGTTTTCCTTTGCATATTTATTAATGACAGAATAGTCCCATGGCACCCACATACCTGCCCCACACAACAGAAAGAGAATTTCATCCTCTGTTGTTCAATACCTCATAAATTATTTACTCTCATTCTATTCAGCAGAGTTTTCCATATTTTCTTGGATTCTTGACAAGTCTACAAGCTTCCATTCATGGTTGATTGGTCTATGATGGGTTTGGATCTCTTCCTCCATTGTCTAACCTCTCAAAACTCTTCTCTACCTATTTTTATAACACCTCTCCTCACCCCATTCGAATTTTCCTCATGCATAATGGCTAGAAAATTCAAACAAAAATTCTCTTCCTAAATCTAAGAATGTAGGGGAGATAGTTTGATCAAATTTTGGAGTTGTGGCTTGGATTGAGGAATTTGTTTCCTCCACTCCTCTTAACTCATTTTTGTTTTGAAATTCAAAATTGATAATTGGGTGAGAATTCAAGATAGAATAGGGTAGATGATTTAGGCATAAACCCCCCCTTAGATCCCCTCTCCTTTCCCCTCTTGTGGTATCATAGCCCCTATAGGAGCTCGAGCTCAACTAATCTTGGTATTCTTCTTCTTTATTAACTACAAAACAAAAAGATGTACAATATTTACAACACCATGGTATGGTGTCACTGTGGCAGAGTTATAAAGCATCCAAGCAAAGTATTTAAGCATTTAATTACAAAAATTCCAAGAGTAAAATTTGGGGTATTACATCCCATCCCCCTTGGAATAACACCGTCCTAGGTTTTCTTTATTGCAACAATGTTTTTTGTGAAAACATAGATTAATATGCCTCTCTCATGGCATCCTCCATCTCTCATGCGACCTCATTTGGCCCAAAGTGATTCCATTGCACTTTTACCTGAACGATGGCCTGCTTCAAAATAATCATGTATTTCATGCCTAGTATGCATAGGGGATATGAACGTAACTCTCCCTCTCATTCTACCTAGAGAACATTCTAATAAATAACATGGTTAGAATCATGTACATATTTTTTAAGCAAAGATACATGAAAAACATTATGTATTTTAATATTTGCAGGCAAAGCAAGTTTATAAGCTACTAGCCCCATCCTTTCCAAAATTTTGAATGGTCCACAATATCTGGGTGCAAGTTTGGTATATGATCCAAGCTTCAGTGAACTCTTGTGTGGTTTCGCTTTAAGATTCACATGCTCCCCAACTTTGAATTCTTTATGAGTCTGGTTTTTGTGTACATAAATCTTCTACCTGTCTTGGGTTGTCTTCAAGTTTTATTTGATCTTGATGAATTCTTGCTCCATGTCTTTACACATTTCCAGTCCAAGTGTCATTCTATTTACTCGATTGTCCCAACTTACATGTGTATTACACCTTCTGCCACATAGTGCCTCAAAAGGACTCATCTTTAAAGACGCTTGGTAACTATTGTTATAGGAAAACTTGACCAAATGCAGTCACTCCTCCCATTTAATTGGTCTATTCATGATGTACATGGGAAGCATGTCTTCCAGTATTTGTTTTGTCCTCTTTGTTTGTCCATCTGACAGTGGATGATAGGTAGTGCTGAAATTTAATTGTGTACCCAAGCCTTTGAATAGTCCTTTCCAAAATCTTGATGTAAACTTTGAATCTCTGTAAGACATGATTTTGGTAGGTATTCCATGCAATCTGAAGAATTCTTTCATGAAAATCTCTACAACATTGACTGCTTTAAATGTCGACTTTATAGGAATGAAGTGAGCATCCTTGATCAATTTTTCCACTACAACCATGATAGCATCATGTTTTTCCATTGTTTTCAATAATCTTGTGATAAAGTCTATGTTGATCACTTCCCATTTCCATTCAAGAATGGGTAAAGGTTGCAACAAGCATGTAGAATGTTTCTGTTATGATTTAACTTGTTTACATTCCAAGCATCTTGTAATATAGTTAGCGATTTCATTTTTCATTCCATGCCAAGAATATTGTTTTCTTACTACAATAATAATTTTCTGGTGACTTGGATGTCCTGAGTAAGGCTTCTTGTGCATTTCATCCAAGATAAGTCTTTTTTATAAAAAATCAGCAGGGATGTACAATCTATCCTTATAGATCATCAATCCTTCTTCAACTATCTAATAACCATCAAATTTTTGGTTTGGTGGCTCTTATTATAGGCCTTCCTTTGATTGTAGAAAGTACTCATCCTTATCCAAGGCCTCTTTTATCTTGGACTTCATATCAGATTCACAAGTGTTGATAGCTTCCAAGTGTATAGCATGCATACTTCTGCTAAGTGCATCTTCTACCTTGTTCTCTTTTCCCTTTATGTGTCTAATTTCAAAATCATACTCGTTGATGAATGATAACCATCTATCTTATCTAGCATTCAAGTGAGGCTGATCGAAAATATGCTTTAATCCACTGTGGTTTGTCAACAAAACAATTTTTCTACCCATCAAGTAGTGTCGCCACATATTTAGTGCATGTATTATGGCTGCAATTTTCAGGTCATGGGTAGCATAGTTCCTTTCATTCTCCTTCAATGTAAGAAAAAAGGTCACGTTCACAATTAGATTATACCTTGCCAACATTTCTACCTAGAGTGAATAGCTCAGAGTTAAATCATTGTAGAATCATTTGAAAACTTTCAATTCATGATAAGGGTAAGGTAAGTAAATGTCGAAACCAAGAATCACACTTCTGTGTCTACTATGTTAATTAGTCTTAAACCATGCATGTTGACTGTGTATTTGCATTCATATTTTTTTTACACTCACTACACTTCATAAGTGTAAGGAGCTTCCTTGACTTGTGCTTATGACTTTTTAACATTTGTTTTTGGAGAAAAAAGTATGAGTACATCCATGATCTATGAAAATATGTGCCTCAACACTGTATCCATCCCTATAATATAAAGAAAGTTGTTAGTTGAAATTTGTTGAAGGCCTTAATGATCACTTTTTGAGGGATTACCTTCTTAGTAGACTTTTCTTTGCAAATCATGATTACCCCTTTTTGTTATTTTTTCCCTTAATTTCATTACCTATAAATATTTTTTTCCCATAAGTAAAACATTTTTAAGGCTTTTCACATATTCTTATCAAAGTTCCTTAGGAGGAGACGAGATGAAATCACTTCTTGTGATTTTTCTTCAATACGTCCCAATTTTTCATATGGGCAAATGACTTGATTGTGAAATTGTTTGAGACAACAGAGAATGTAAATTTAGAGGCGATGTTTGGATTATACTCCCCAAGTAAAGAAATGTCTCTTTTTTGGTGTAAAAATTTCTTGTGTCAAGGAAGTCTGTACACGATGCAAATTCTGCTAGCAAAACTGAAGCTCTTACAGAAAACTACTCTTGATCCGAATGTAAGAATAAATTAATAGCTTCAAATCTCTTGTATTGTACAAGTTTTGTGGCAAAGAATTGGTTATTTATTAATAGCATTATACTTTCATTCCTCATATTTTGTGAGAACCAATGAATCATGTATGCATAGAATGGGTGTCATACAAGCCATCCCTTTCAGAAAGTGCTCCCTCCACGAGTAGAGCATGAGATAAAAAGTAAATATACTAGGACATTGATTTGGATCAACAAATTTCAATAATGAAGGGCATTTCTCTATTGATATTTAAAATGAGGCATTTTATAAAGGAGGCTTCTCACACAGTTGTTTATGCTTATTTTTAGGATTCTACAATTCTTCTTTCCTTATTAAATATGATGTATCAGCTTGTCCCTCTCCTTTACTTGGTGGATTATGTGAGAGGGAATGTGAGGACTAGATGTATGAATATTCAAGTGGGAGTTTATGTGGGAGTTTATGATATTACAAGGGGAATAAAATCTCGTGGGTGCTATTTGGTGCTAACATATATGTTCACCTTTTTTATGTTACCCTAGCAACATGCAACAATAAAATAAATGGAAATTGAATGGCAATGTAACAGTCCTAGGGGTTCAAAATGTAAGGCTAAAATAATGTAAATGCCCACAGTGAAATGAAACCAAGCCACAAATGAATATAGGAGATACAGATTTCATGTAAAATATGAACAAAGCACCATAAGTTCGCCCATGAAATCGACATAAAAGATGATTTATGTGGGAAGCTATGCACCGGGAATTAGGCAATATGAGTATTCTCATATGTAAAGGATAGGTAATGAAGCCTTCAACTACAATCCATGTTGAATCAATTTGCTACAATAGTGGCTCTGCAAGGAATTGTTCAAGGCATCCATAGTGATAGAGGATAGTTGGGTAGAAGACACCAACATGAAAATGTAGTAGAGATTGTGAATGTGGAATTTGGATTAAAGTGTGGTGTTGTACTGCTAATATGCATAAGATTCCCCTAGTAATGGATCTTTATAGACAAGTACATGCCATTGGTGTGGTATTCAATAATTGAAGTATGGACTTGCATGAAAATTTATAAAGCCTAAAGACTGTATTTACACTGTCTGTTTTGACCTATAGCCACATGAGCCTTATTTGAATTATCTCTCTTATGTTGGTGGAATTTCCAGACATTTATTTATAGGGATCTAATTGTGGTTTTTATAAGGCTTGTATGACTAATCTGTAGTAATAAAATCATTATGAAAAAGACAAAATCACCACTGCTTGTAAACTCAATCACAATCTTTCCTTGCTCGCCATAAACTCTTACAACAAAGACAAACACTAATTTGCAAAAATATTTGAAAACAAAAAAGTCATAAAGTTTCATTTTTGGATATATTATGTTTAGTTAACAAGTTGGAATCTTTACTCCGACTGTTAGTTATATCAGATGAACTTTTGAGAAATAAGGAGTTTTTATATTGCTTGAAATATATGACACCGGAAAATCTACAAGATACAAAGTTGGTGAACCTAAAAAACAAATAGTGTTAATGTTGCTCATTGTGGAAGAGGCATCCAAATCTCTCATTAGATTATTGTAGCAATATTTTTATTATTTTTAATTATGGGGTTATTACATACAAGTGGCTTTTGCAGTAGTGAATTTATTTAATTTTCAACAATATTTTTATATTTTTAAATATGGTTAGGTGACATGATCCGAACCAATGAATGGTTGTAATACTCATTACCTGCAAGCCAATTCAACAATTTATAAAGGTTATCAAACTATGTAAAACAATACAAATATACTTTGAATGATAAAAAAAAAAATGAGGAATGGGAAATGAAGGGTCATGGTTGTGGGAATTTCCCCCCTTACCCCCCAAATCTCCCAATTTCTTTCATTAATTTCACTCTCAAAGGGATTTTGTTGGTGAAGATAGGGATATGCGCAGAGAGTGATGGAAGTATTGTAACCAGAGATTGCCAGAATGAAACACCGAGCTCCCCATTCGAAGTTGGTTTTCCCATTTAGGTTTCCAAGGTAAAAATTTATGAGTTCATGGTGATTGATTGTGTTTGATTTTAATGTCATGCAATCTTGTGTGTGAGATTATTTATGCTCTTACCTATGTTTAATGGTCTACTAGTTCTATTAATGGGTTATCATTATGAGTTTTAGATTTCATTTGATAGCTTAGAATTGAAAAATGTTTTCTTCCTTATATGGTATGAATGCCAAAATCTCTAGTATGTCCATTGTCCAATTCCATTCAAAGTCTCAGATCTATGGCTATTAGTAATTGTCTTTTGCAAATGTCCAGGATGTTGCTAAATTGGTCTTTCATGGTTGTTGGAGTTTTTCTCTCACCTGCAGGTCACCACTTCACTCCCTAAGCTAAATTTTGTTTCTTGGTCATGCCTTCACTCTCCCACATGCCATACACACCCCCTTGGATGAATTTCTCATTGTTGAGTAAATTATTCATCTATTCGGTTGCAATCTCATGCATGGGATGAATTGGTTTATCGTTAGGTCATTATCTCTCAACCACATGGTCGTACGATAATCACATAGGCCATACATGGTCTATTAGAGATACCTCTCTGTCCCTAGGCTATAATTCCTCATTCCCTAGCATATTTTACTTGTTAGTCGACTCATTGCATAGCTTGTTCGACTTAATTAATTCTCTGGTCGATTTTTTTTTAATACTAGGTTGACTTGACTTTGTTGGTTGAGTGATCTCTCAGAGGGATGAATTATTCCTTGGCTAGTCAACTTAATACACTAGGTTTATTTCCACACAAGCTTGAATGACCTTTCGATTGTAGTGTTCGTTGATGTGGGCACTTGATTGGTTGTAACATGTGTGAGTAGGAACCTAATATATTCTCACTTGAGGGTTTAATGAAGGATCTCTAATAAATTCATATTTTCCTTCATTCAATTTTAGACAAAGATCATCAATCAATTTCACAATAACCCATATATCAATGTTCAAATTAATCTGCATAGAAAATTCCTTGGACTTGTATCCCTTAACACTCAAGATAACATGGTTGAAGTGATCACAAGGGTGAATTCGAGACACGTAGCCTTGCTTCGTAACATATACACTTGCAAGAAGAGTTTGAGTTGTTCATTTTGCAAGTTCGTTAGCATTGTTATTGAGATCATTTTCCAAAACAACACCTCTTTTCTTGAGCTTAGATTGAAGGAGAGTTTTGATTTTGATGCTCATACTTTCATGGAAAAATAGCACTATAAACTGTAATTTTGCAAGATATTCTTGAAGTCAAAGGGTGTAATCACGTTTATTTAATGATTTGGATCATTATTTCATTGCTAGGTGTTTTCTTTCAACATTGAAGGAAGTTGGTTGCAAAAAGTAGTGTGCATATTTCCTTGCTCGCAATTGAAGCACAATCCACTTGGATTTGACACTAAGCATTGGTCTTGGCACCTTAACTAAAAATCCAAGCCTTGGAGTCAAGAAGAACTTCCATTTGGTGTATTCCTACATGGTGTTCAATAATAGAGAAACAACTTAGATCCATGTTTATTATCGACATTTTTAACTAGTTGATCTATGCAGGTTCCATTAGACAATAATGGGCAGTTGATTAGCATGTTCATACCTTACAACTACCAGAAGAACAAAGATCCTTGTACAAGGTATAGGACAGAGGCCCAATAGCCATATGGAATATATAGTTAGTGTTGTGCATATAATTTCATCATGAACATAAGCCTTGTAGCAATTCTAAAGACTGGGAATAGAGATCAGAAATGAACTTCCATAGAGGATTCATGTTGGTGAAGAGAGTGGGCTATAAGTCCCTTGTTTGCAAATCATAAGGTATCAAATAAATTTAATCCTTGATCATGAAGCAACTGCAAAAACAATGCAAACCTTGACATGGGTATAGGAAACAGAGAAAGTTTGGAAGACTTGAGGACCACCAATGCTCAACTTCAAGAGGAGAACTACACTTGAAGGATTAGGTCCAAATGTTCAACCAAAGTATGGAAGAGAAGAAGAAGAACCTTGATACCTCTACTAAACAGTCACCATTACTCAAGAATAATTTTGATGAATGCCAAGACTCCCTCATTGCAATTAAGGTAGATTGCAAGAATCATAAAGTTTGACTTGTGCACTTGGGAAATAAGTTCATTCAGTTGGATTTTTGGAAAGAATATAGGGTCAGTCAGACGACGATTCAGTTGCAAAAAGAGTTGGAAAATAAGAATGAGACCTTGGCAAATCTCCAAATAATTCTCCAAGAGCACCGAGAAGTATGTCCACCCTCCATTTCCATTGCCCAAGACAACACCATGAATAAGACCACTTTGTTAATATCACATTCCTTAGAATTTTCTCAACAACATTTTGGTGAATTTGAAAAACATACAAGGGCCATTGGTTAGAAAATATTAAGGCAGATGGGCTACATTGGACAATGGCTAGGCAATAAAAGACAAGTCATCCTAAAGCCCATTGTGGCTACACAGAGGGACAAACATGAAGGCCTAGGTTTCAACAGTTGAAATGAAAATGCCCAAAACAACAAGACCACATTTATGAAGGCAAAGGAAATGACAAAATTTTCATGGTCATCAAAAGGAAGAGCAACAATAGATGGAGAAGGCACCTCACTACCAACTTAGCCTTCTTACGGTGGATTAAACAAGGGAAACAATGAAGATAGTGTAAATACTCTACTTGCATCAGGACTTTGAAGAAGTGGAAAGTCGATCAATTGAGGCAAGAAGAAGAACAAGACCAATAGGTCTACCTCAAACAATACATCCCTTATTTGTCATTGTTGCAAGAGGAAATGCCACATCACTATGGATTTTGGCACTCAAAGGCATGCTAGTTCTATTAGAAGAAAGGCCATTAGGAGGCATCTTGTTAGGAGAAGTAAGCCATGTGCCAAAAACCAAATTGATTTTAGAGGAGAAATGGCAAGAAGACTCTTCCAATCCAATAATGAAATGAGAGGCACATGGAGAGGAGGAGTGTGTGAGATATTCCATGTAGCAGAACCAAGAAATTTTGAAACCACTATGAGTTGAATGGACATTGGGAAGCGAAGTGTTGGTGACTTCATCTAGAGCTTCACACCAAAAATTACATAACCAAGAGAAGAGTGTGAAGCCTAACATAAATAAAGAACTCAATGCATCTCCAATTCAAAGAGAAGAAGTTGTCCAAGGAGAGATAACAACACATGAGGTATGCATCACCATCAAATAGGACAACAGGTTGATGCCTATAACCAAGGATGCACCATCCAATTGCTACCTACAATCTTCCAAAACATTTTTTCCTCCTTGGAGACATGCCATAGATTGGTGCATAGGGGTCAATGACCTTTGGAGGAGTTCTAGAGAACTCCATGGCATGCTTGGTAGCATGTGCAAGCACCATAGAGTTGTTTCCATTATGAGAAGCAATTGATCCTAACATTGTAAGGTAGGCTACATTCCCTCTTGTGGGACTACTATGTGATGGAATAACTTGTTGGGGTCGTACTATTAAAGAAGACCAGGATTTGACTAGTTCATTAATTGCCAAGATGGACCATCTCCAAGATTGAAATGGAGATGGGAATGGATGTTGAGTGCAGAGTTAAAATATATATATTCTAAGAGATGAGATTCAATGAGTAGACTTTTTCATTATGAGAATAAGTAAGTAAAAACCAAAGCTAGATCCATAGCCAAGACTAAAGCCATTAGCTAGAGCTAGAGCTATAACCATGAGCCAGATTCAAAACCATGTTCTAGAGAAGTAGACATAAGGCACATTGATCCAAATTGGTTTCCTTGGATCTTTTGGAGACCAAAGAGCTTCTCAATGGGGAGGTATGATCTGAAATGGATCTGAACCAATTAATGGTTTTCAGACTCATTACTTGAAAGCCAATTTGACAATTTATGAAGGTTAGAAAACTATGTAAAATAATGCAAATGTAAAGTGAATGAGACAAAAGAGATAAAAACAAAGAAATAAATGAAGAACGAAAGAAAAATAAAGTGGACATAATGTTGAGGAAGGGGTAATGAAGGGCCATGGTTGTCGGTCTTCCCCTTATCCCCCAACTCTCCCTTTTAATTTCATTAATTTCACTCTCAAAGGGATTTTTATGGCCAAGAGAGGGGGATACATAGAGAGCCATGGTATAATTATAACCTAATATTTCCATAATGAAACATTGAGCCCCCATTCAAAGTTGGTTTTCCCATTTGGGTTTCCAGGTTGAAAATTCATGAGTTCATGGTGATTGATTGTTTTTTATTTCATTGTTGTGAAAATTCTCTCTCTGAGATTATTGATGCTCTTACCTATGTTTAATGTGATACTCTTAGTTTTGTTAATGGGTTAGCATGATCAGTTTTAGAGTTCATTTGACAGCTCAAAATTGAAAAAAAAAAATCTTCATTATATGGTATGGATGCCAACAACTCTATCATGCCCACCATCTAATTCCCGTCAAAGCCCGAGATCTATGGATATTCAGAATTCTCTATTGCAAATGTTTAGAAAGTTGATAAATCAATATTTCATGGTTGTTGGAGTTTTTCTCTCACCTACATGTCATCACTTCACTCTCTGAGCTAAATTTTGTTTGTTTTCCATGTCTTCACTTCCCCACAAGCCATACACACACCCTTGGTCAAATTTTTTATTGTTGGGTGAATTATTCCTTTGTTTGGTTGTAATTTCATGCATAGGGTGAATTGATTGCTCCTTGGATCATTTTCTCTCACCCACGTGGTTGAACGATGGCCATACAAGTTGTCCAAAGTTTATGTGAGATATCGCTTTCTACCTTGGTTATAATTTCTCATTCTTTGGTTGATTTTTCTTGCTAGTTGACTTATTACATAGCTTGGTCAACTTAGTTAATTCTCTGGTCAATTTTCTTATGATACTGGGTCGACTTGACGTTGTTGGTTGAGTGATCTCTCATTGGAACAAATTATTCCTTGTTTGGTCAACTTCCACATAAGCTTAGATGACTTTTGGATTACAATGGTTGTTGATGTGGGGACTTGTTTGGCTATAGCATGGTGGAAATGATCAAGAGGGTGAATTCAGGACACATAACCTAGCTTATAACATATGCACTTGCAAGAAGAGCTTGATTTGTCCATTTTGCAAGTTTGTCGGTATTGTTCTTAGGCTCAGTTTCCAAAACAACACCTCTTTTCTTGAGCTTGGATTGAAGGAGAACGCTCATTTTGATGCTTTTCTTTGCATGGAACAATAGCACTGGAAATTGAAATTTTGTGGGATCTCCTTGAAGTGAAAGAATGTCCTCATGTTTCTTTAATGATTTGGATCATTATTTCATTGTAAGTAATTTTCTTCCGGCAATGAAGGAAAACGGTTGTAAAGAGTAGTGTGCATATTTCCTTGCTAGTAATTGAAGCATAGTCCACTTGGATTTGACACTAAGCATTGGTCTTGGCACCTTAGAAAAAAAACCAAACCTTGGAGAAAAGAAGCGCATCCATTTGGTGTATGATTTCCTAGTGTTCAATATTAGAAAAACAACTCAGAGCCCTATTTATTATTAACACTGTTAACTACTCGATGTGTGTAGTGTTACCACTCAAACACTTTTCTAGAGGGAAAATTCCTAACCCCAACGGGAGAGTCTAGAGGTAAATCACAATAAATCCACCCACTATCACCTTGATGACCTCCCCTCCCACTCTTTAGACTACAAGAAAGGCATCCTAGTCAAGGGGGGAATCCCTAATGGTCAAACTAAGCTTGGTCATGTAGAGAGGGATAGAAACTCTCTAACTTGTCTTGACTAAAACTTTAACGAATTAACACTATCCACTCTCAAGAATAAAAAAATATTAAGTGTGCAAATAGGTAGATCAAATCACCAATTATAAACAAGTTTTATATGAATCATATTTAGACAAGTTTACTCATTCAATATTATGTTTGAACAATAAAAAACAAGTTTTGCTCAATAAACCATGCATCTAATTTCAATATGAACTAATGATAATTTAAAATACGTCTAATTACCATTTAAACATCACATCATTCATTTATCATGTCATTAGCATTAAGAGTCAAGAGTCTCATTGTTATCATCACTAAATCATATTCCAAGAGTTACGTGCTTGCAATGATAGACCAAAGAAACATCAAGTGTAATGATGTTACTAAAGAATAATGAGGATAAAAACTTATAGTGTTAGGAAAACATAATTAAATATGAGCCAAGTTGTGTCATTCAATAGTGAGAATTAGTGCATTTGTCTTAACCGCGAGAACATTAACCATATCTGATCTTAGAGTGTGAGATTATACTATGTGCAAAGTGGTCAATCCCATATATCAAATCCAATGAATATGTAGTCGTCCAATGCATATTCACCACAATGTGTTTTGAGCATATTATAACCCATAAAACAATAACCATTTAGCATTCAAAGTACCTCTACCGCTATCTATAGGACAAATTTTTACCAATGAAAGATCATAGTTTAGAGTATACTTAGGGGATGTCTTAAATTATGTGAACTTTTCAAGAATTGCACAAGTAGTAAAATTATTAGGGGATGTCTCAAATTATGTATCAAGAGTGTAAACCAATTTAGGCTTATAAGAGACCATACATTTGCAGAAGAGTAGCATGAAAACCCTCAAATGATCACAAAACCATCAACATTTAGAGCATACTGTATGACATGCTACCAAGGAAATTAGAGCATGTTAATCATCATTTTAGCATGTCTGATGGACATATTGAAATCATATAAATAAAAATTAATCTCAAAGCATACCAAGTGAACTAATGTAGTAATGTATATCAACAAGATGTCAAGTATAAACATAGGATTATTTCCATGCACATTTAAATCAAATATTAACTCCCTTCTGCCACAAATTGCAGTGATAAGAGAGGCCCAAAAGTATGTGATGTTTGATTATCCACTAAAATGTTTCTCTAGTTAAGATAGTAATCAATCAATAAAGAGTGTCATGATTAATAAAATGCCCAAACGTTGTTAAAGTGTGCATTATTTTGCCAAGTGTTGGCTCTAAGAACTAGTAAGAAAAATATCCATGTGATAAATTCAAACAAAAGAAGACTTATAGTGTTCAACCATAAGATGCATTGATTTGTTTAAACAAAGACTTGTGATTTCAACTATACCAAAATGTTGCAAGAAAATGATAAAATGTATTCAAATGTTGATCATGTAAGCAGGTGAAACACTTATATCATGGATATTAAACCATGAAAATACATGTGAAAGGGATAAATCATTTCACTTAGAAATCATAATGTTCCATTACACAAGACATTGATTCAACCTTTGAAAGTGTTAAGATTATGGAAATGCCACAACGTTGGATAAATATTATGTTTTAAGCCTAATTATTGGCACATTCATCAAGCATATGAATGAGAGTAGGTCTCAAGAATTTGATGCCATCAATTTGTTATGTGTTTCCAGCATTATGTGAAATGAAATAAACTCAACCAAAACATGTATATCTAAGCTTATTAGAGTTCATTCCAAGTGATGGATCAGATCAATAAATATAGCAAGCTTTAAAACAAGCTCTATAACCCAACTTTCAGCTAGGTGCACTAGATTACTTATGCTAACTTCAATGATACATTATGAGATAAGAATTTAACATGATAGAGATCCAAGTTACACAATATTCAACAACTAAATTTGACTTAGATCTAGCAATATGACTAAAAGATCAAACCCTTTAAACCCTAGATTGCAAAAATAAAATTAAAAAAAGGAAAGGAAAAGTTTTTTTTTTTGTTTTTTGGTTGAAGAGATCTAAAGATCAGTGCCTAAAAAGGGATATGGGGTCCCTAAATCAATTCTAGGTGAAGTCTTTGCTAAATATGAACATATGTTGAGGGAACAAAATAACTTTGTAGGACAATCTCTCAATATTCTCCAACCAATGAAAATGAGGAAGCTCTCTCCTTATATAGATGAGGAGGCTTCTCAATACAATGTGGTAGATCAAACCATGAGCTCAAGTCAAATCTTTGAGAAAATATAATGTGTGAGGATAAAAAAACCCTAAAAATCCTAGAATACAAGACCACCCTCATCAAAATGGTGAAAGATGTAACTATAATCCACATGTGTTGTCCAATGGGGTTAGGGACAAGTGCACACTCAAAAAATCTCAACATCCATCAAATGAGCGAAGAAACAACCAACCATGGGCCCAAGGACTAGGGTGCTCCTCCAACTAACTCCATGAGGTAAGGAAGAGGGAATATCAAATTGCAACAACCTTCCAACAAGCATGACATCATGCCACATGCATGGGACATCCAAGGTAAGGTGGCATGTGTGGCTCCTCAACTAGGGCGATCCTCAATAAAACAGTAAAGGCAATGCCACAATAACATATAACAGATGTAACAACTTGTGACCATGTGTAACTGCCTCCTAAAAGTCCTCAACAACTTCAACCAACCTCCCATGTGTGGTCCAAGGGGGAATTATCATGTATACATGTGAGTGAAGGTGTCCAACTAAGCAAGGGGGTCATCCTGGAGTGGTCCATGTGATAGCCATGATGATGTGACATCTCCGCCAATATCAAGTGCATTGTCATGGATCTCAATGAGGTGACATGTATCCCAATGAAGTACATGGATCCAAAGAAAAATGGCATTGATCCCAATATCGATACATATGGACAAATATGTGTACATGGATCCCAAGGTAGAATCACAAATCCCAATGCAGTATCAAGGACATTAAGGGAAGGTTCGTGGATCCCAATGCAATGCACCTAGTTGTAGTGGTGGGTCCAACTTCTTTGAAATCCAGGTGAGGCACACTTAGTTATTTCTCTTAACACAACATAATAAAGGTTAATTTTAGAATTTGCTTAAGTTTCACCATGGGGGAACAACATTAACCCTTATACATGTGACAAGTCTTAGGAAAAAAAGTATTTCCTAAGTCCCTAAGGAAAAGGTAGGTGATGGGATGAATAATTATGGAATGGGGAAGGGGAAAACTTCATCTGATGACCTTCAAAGTCATTTAATATGCTGCATAGGTCTCGTAATTTTGTTCAACTAGCTTTCAAGAGCTAGGATTTTATATAGAAGCCTTTAAGAGGGAGCTTTAGCATTGATTTACCTTTCCTCAACGTTGTTTCTTACTACCCCTTTTTGCCTTTTTCTTTATCAGTTCATTTTATTGAACAAGTCCCTTTTTATTTAGTTATTCATAGACAAGCATGGGACCAAGGGAATTCATCTCATGGCGAGGTGTCATTGCTCAAGATTTAATATTTTGGATTTTAACTTAATTAACTCTTCACCTTTAGCCCTTTTTGGCTTTATTGACTTACTATTTTTCCATTACACCTTTATGGTGATGTTTGACAAGTCAAACATGATCGGAAATAAATTTGTTTTTTATGGATGGAATGGAGTGAAATGGGGAAAATGGAAAGTGTTAAGTATGTTTAGCATGTGTAAAGTGTTACCTCAACTAGTTTCCTAGTAGTACAAACTGACCTGAGAAATGACTACACTTATTTAAGTAAATTTGTGTTCCCCATGGTACGATGAGCCAAATAATAAAACTATATATGTTATGAAGTGTTACTAGATCTAATTTTAGTGTTTACCTTTTTCATGAATAACTCAAGAGTTATAACACCACATCCAAGTGCCAAACCAATGCATGGGATATCAAATAAAGCATAGTGAAACCATAATGTACCATCCATAGTGCATTTTTCATATGAGGGGTGATGTAGGAGTCTGATATACCATGGATGAGATAGGACAATCACATATATGAAGGAGAAAATGAGAAGATTGTTTGAGTATGGATAATATGAGTAAGAGATCTCATGCAATTAGGAGCACAACACCCTTGTGAGGGTGACTCTGAGGTAGTCGCCCCTTGGGGGGTAACATCTAGCTCCTACTCAAGACATGCATTCTAAGGCAAGAGTGTATGAGAACTCTAGAATCTCCTAGGTACTTGTGATATACACATCATCTAGCTGAAAAAAGGCATCAACAAGGGTGAATCTACCACCCTGAGATAAAAAAATACTACTTTGCATGGAAATCAAAATTTTCCTAAGTCTAAGCATGGAAATAAAGCACAAAATATTTGCAAGTAAATTACTCTAAGGAGATAAAATGCATCAATCAACCAAGAAATGCATGAAAGGAAACACACAAATGAGAACAAGAAAATGCAAGGAAAGAAACCAAGAAAAAATCCTACACTACTACTTAGGGAGCTTATTCTTCCTGACCCTACTGGCTAAATATCCAAGGTTGGCTAGGTGAAATCATAGAGCTAGTGCAACCATTTGAGCAAATCATCAACTTCACGAGACCTTCCCTTTTGTTTGGTTATGAATGAAATCAATGATACATTAAACATTGTATGGGTGTAATATGGAATCTAAATCACTCCTAGGTTCATGATCAAATTGCGATCACATATATGAAGAATAAGGTCAAAATCCTACCAAGGTTAGTTGGCAACACCACAAACTTTTTGCATCCAATAATCAATAAGTATTTTGTACTCATTATTCTCCTCATAGTAATATGTCAACCTATTGATTTCACTCATTGAATTACTAAGGAGAAGGTTTTTTGGCTCAAGCCAGAATCTATATGAAGATCATTGACTTTCCATTCCACTTTCAATCAAAGGTAAGGAAGGAGAACACTCAAAGGTCAAAGGTAAACAAGGAGGGTGAGAATACTCGCGATTCAAGGCTATGATTTCTAGAACACAAGGCAAGAAATGATCCAGATCAATAACAACATTTTCACACTTAACCCTTTCATGAAGAGGGGACCAACTCTCAACAAATATCTTAAAGAAATATGAAAGTGTTGAGATATTTCGTTCACTAAGTTTTCCCAGGTCCATGGAATCTTGGTAGTTCTTTTCTCCAATCTTCATAATTATTTGGATACCCTTGGATTCCTGAGAAATCCAAAGGACAAAGTAAATCCTTAAGTAACCATTCTACTTCGCTCTATTCAATATTTATGTCATCAATTTCCTCAACAAATCTTCCTAATTTAGATTGTTCATAAGGTTCAAGTTCAACCATCTCAATTCCAAAGTTCTTATCAGTATCATAAATAAGATCCCCTTCAAAATAAAAACAACTCATATCCCATTTATGTATACAAATGTGGAAAAGGTTATCAAGTTCATTATGCTCTTCATGGTATGAGGGAAAGACTATGGATCTTTCTTCAAGGTCCACCCTTTCAAAAGTATCAAAGGATGCATCACGAAGTTCAAAATTTTGATAAGGGGTGTAATTCATTGAACCATTATCTTTATGCAAATGAGGAGAAAAAATTTGGTTGTTCTTGCCTTCTAGATTTACATCAAGGTTTTCTTCATCCATGTATTCACCATATACTTCACCACTACCAAAGTTGTATTCTTCATAAAGTGATTCTTTCTCAACATGTTCATCTTCTTCTTTATATCCTTGATATTCAATGAGATCGTGGAGTGATTCTTGTTCTTCAAAATTATTATGAGAAGACTCTTCATTCATGCTTTCTTCAAGTGATTGACTTTCTTGATCTTCAATTGGGGATAAAGTGGAAACATATTTACTATGAGTTGTTGCCACAAATTATTTTTTCTCAATTAAGTTCAAAAAGGCATTGTTTTCTTCTATATTATTGCTTATTTCAACCCCTTTCTCTAATGAAGGATTCCTCTGAAACTGCTAGAATAAAGCATCTATCTCCCTTTTCCCTTGATGGAAAAGTTCAATCCAATCATCTAAGTATTCTTCTTGGGTGGATGCTTCTTCATGAGTTTGATTTTCACCGTGTTCATGAGGTGTTTCTTTAAGTGCTTGATCTTTTGTGGGAAATGAAGTGGATGTTTCTTCTTCTTCATTTGGGAGGGATGCTACAATATTTTCAATGAACATTTCACAACTTTCCTCCCTATAATTAGGATCCCAACGCTTGAGAAACACTCCTAGAAAACTTGTGAATGAGGATATTTTTTTTCCAAGGCTTTCATACCAATCTAGTACCTTACCATCAAAGGTGTGTAAAAACATCTTCATCACAAAATATTTTTGAGACACAATAATTTTTGCAATAGATTTCATGAAGGATATAATATGAAGCTTAGCTAAACTACGCCCTTCAAAATATAGAAGATGATCAATCCAAAAAATACTAGGTTCCTCATGTGGAAACCCTGAGATGGCCCCAAAATCAAGAGGAACAAAAGATTCTTGTAACCATGGATCAAATGTACTTTGCAAAACATCTTCATATGTTACACAAGAATGAATTAGAGTGGAGTTTCTAGGATGAACTTATGTTGTCTTCATAACATCATTTGCTTCACCCTACAAGCAATAATTTCAAAATATTCAAGAAAAAAGGGATTTTCCCCTTCACGGGGTCAACATATGAGCTTAAAGGTTAATTAACAATTAATTAAATGCTCATCAAATTTGAATATAATAATTCTTAACTATGGAAGTGGATTTTCTCCTTTACAACAGTGCCAAAATGTTAACGCTCAAACTCTCTCCTAGAGGGAAAAGTCCTAAACCCAATGGGAGAGCCTAGAGGTAACCCTTAGGCAAGCCACCCACTGTCACCTTGGTAGCCTTGCCCCGCTCTTTAGATTTCAGGGAAGGGTTTCCTAGTCAAGGGGGGGTCCCTAATGGTCAAATTTAGCTAGGTGTGTAGTGAGGGAGAGAAGCTCTTTAACTTGGCTTGAATAAAACTTTAGCAAATTAACACTACCCACTCTCAAGAATAAATAAAGATTAAGTGTGCAAATAGGTAGATCAAATAACCAATTATGAACAAGTTTTAGATGAATTATATTTAGACAAGTGTGCTCATTCAGTATTATGCTTGAACAGTAAAAAATAAGTCTTGCTCAATAAACCATGTGATATCAAGCTATGAAACATGCATCCAATGTGAAGTAATGACCATTTAAAAATCACATCATTCATTTTGTCATTAACATTAAGAATCAAGAGTCTCGTTATCATCATCAATAAATCATATTCCAAGAGTTACATGCTTGCAATGATAGACCAAAAAAACATTAAGTGTATTGTTGTTACTAAAGAATAGCAAGGACAACAAACTTATAGCATTTGGAAAACATAATTAAATATGAGCCAAGTTATGTCATTCAACGATGAGCATTAGTGCATTTGTCTTAACCATGGGAACATTAACCATATGTGAGCTTAGAGTGTGAGATTATACTATGTCCAAAGTGGTCAATCCCATATGTCAATATCACTCATAAAAGGAATGAATATGTCAACGTTCAATGCATATTTAACACAATTTGTTTTTAACAGATTATAACCCATAATTAAGTAATCCTTTAGCATTCAAATCACCTCTACCATTGTATATAAGACACATTGTTACCAATGAAAGATCACAACATCGTATACTTGAGCATTGTATGAACTATGCAATTGCACCAACATTGAGATTATTAGTGGATGTCTCAAATTATTTGTGAAGAGTGTAAACCATTTCAAGCATAGAAGACACCATACATTTGTAGAAGAGTAGCATGAAAACCCTCAAATGATCACAAAACCATCAACATCGAGAGCATATTGTATGACATGTTACCAAGGAAATCACAACATGTTAATCATCATTTTAGGCATGTGTAATGGACAGATTGCATTCATACATAACAAAATAATCTCATAGCATACCAAGTGAACTAATGCAATCCCATATATCATCAAGATGTCAATTATAAACACATGATTATTTCCATGCACATTCAAATCAAATATCAACGCCCTTAAACCACAAATTTCAATCATAAGGGAGGTCCAAAAGTGTGTGACATTTGATTATCCACTAAAGTGTTTCTCTAGTTGAGATATTGATCCATGAATAATGAGTGATATGATTAATAAAATGCTCAAACATTGTTGAAGTGTGCATTATTTTTCCAAGCGTTGGCCCTAGGAACCAGTGATATAAACCTTCATGTGATAAATTCAAACAAAAAAAGACTTAGAGCGTTCAAACGTAGGATGCATCAATTTGTTTTAAAAAAGACTTGTGATATCAACTATAACCAAACATTACAAGAAAATGATAGAATGTATCCAAACATTGACATGTAAGCAGTGAAACAATTATGTCACATATTTTAAACCAAGAAAATACATGTAAAAGGGCTAAATAGTTTCACTTAGAAATCATAGCATTCCATTATACAAGACATTTATTCATCCTTTCAAAGTATTACGATTATGGAAATGCCACAACATTGTATAAATATTCAATCTTAAGCCCAAACGTTAGCACATTCATCAAGCATATGAACAAGAGCATGTTTCAAGAACTTGATGCCATCAATTTGTTATGTGTTTCTAGCATTATGTGAATTGAAATAAACTCAACCAAAACGTGTAGATCTAATCTTATTAGAGTTCATTTGAACTGATCAGCCAGATTAACAAATGTTGCAAACTTTAAAACAAGCTCTATAACCCAGCTTTCAACTAGGCACACTAGCTTACTTAGGTTCATTCAATGATGCATCATGAGATAAGCATTTAACATGAGAGAGATCCAAATTGCACAAGATTCAACAACTAAATTAAACTTAGATCTAGCAATCTAACTAAAAGGTCAAACCCTTTAAACCCTAGATTGCAAAAATAAAACAAAGAAAAAGGAAAGGAAATGTTTTTTTTGGTTGTAGAGATCACTAGACCAGTGCCTAAAAAGGCCTATGGGGTCCCTAAATCAATTCTAGGTGAATTCTTCACTAAAGATGAATCAATGTTGAGGGAACCAAGGAGGATTTCCTCTCAAGCATTGGCTAAGATAGGTAGTCTTCTTCAAGCATGGATGGGGTGATGGTCCTCTAGGAATCCTATCTAAGTACTATCAAGGTGAACTTAAGGTTTGGCCAAGGAAGGAGTAAAGAGCCCTAGGACATCCTATCTCAATGCAAGGGTGAAAAAAACTAATGATCATAGGGAAAAATACAAGATAACTATTCCTTGATTGCCTTCTCAAGTGGAGTAAGGTGCCCTTATTTGACCTTGTAGTATCTCCTTCCTCCAGCACACCTGCAAATTTTCTAACAAGCCCTTGAAAAATATGATAGAAGAACACTTAGAAGAAATATAATAAACACAAGAACTTTGTAGGAAAATCTCTCAATATTCTCCAACCAATGAAAATGAGGAAACTTGTTATATAGATGAGTAGGATTCTTAGTACAATGTGCTAGCTCAAACCATGAGTATAGGTCAAATCTATGAGCAAATACAATGTGTGGGAATAAAAATACCCTCAAAATCCTCAAATACAAGAGAACCCTCATCAAAATGGTCAAATATGTAACTATAATCCACATTTGTGGTTCTTAGGGGCTAGGGGCAAGTGCGCTCTCCTCAAAAAATGTCAATGTCCATCAAATGCGTGAAGAAATGGTCAACCATGGGCCCAAGGACTAGGGTGCTCCTCCAACTAATTCCATGAGGTGAGGAAGAGGGCATCTCCAAGTGTAACAACCTCCCAACGAGCATGATGTCATGGGGGAATGTGGGACATCCAAGGTGAGTATCCAAGTTAAGGTGGCACATGTGGCTCCTCAACTAAGGTGCTCCTAAATAAAATAGTAAACTCAATGCAACAATAACCTGTAACAACTATAATGACTTGTGACCATTTGTAATAGCCTCCTAGAAGTCCTCAACAACCTCAACCAACCTCCCATGTGTATTATAGGAGGGGATAATCATGTATGCATGTGAGGAAGGTGTCCAATTAAGAAAGGGGGCCATCCTGAAGTGATCCATGTGGTAGCTATGATGATGTTTCATACCCTTCATTGCTCAGTGCATTGTCACAGATCCTAATGTGGTGACATGAATTCGAATGAAGTACATAGATCCTGAGAAAAATGGCATGGACTCCAATGTCACTAGATATGGCCAAATATAGGTACATGGATCCCATGCCAGCATCACGGATCTTAGTGCAATATCATGGATCTCAAGGCAAGGTACACAAATCCCAATGCAATGTTCCCACTTGTTGTGGTGGGTCCAACTTCTTTGCAAGCCATTAGATGATGCACACTTAGTCTGCATGTTTGTTAGCACAACATAATAAAAGTTTATTTTAGAATTTGCCTAAGTTTTACCATAGGGGAACAACATTAACCCCTTATACATGTGACAAGTCCTAGGGAAAAGAGTATTTCCTAAGTCCCTAAGCAATAGGTAGGTGATGGGATGAATACTTGTGTAAAGGGGAAGGGAAAAAATTGTGTGATGACCTTCAAATTCATTTAATATGTTGCACAAGTCTTACAATTTTTTTCAACTAGCTTTCAAGAGCTAGAATTTTATATAGAATCCTTTGAGAGAGAGCTTTAGCATTGAGTTACCTTTCCTCGACATTGTTTCTTACTACCCATTTTTACCTTTTTCCTTATCTATTCATTTTATTGAACGAGTTCTTTTTTCTTAAGATATTCATATATATGCATGGGACTAGGGGAATTGGCCTCATAACAAGGTGGCATGTCTCAAGATTTAATGTTTTGGATTTTAACTTTATTATCTCTTCAGCTCTAGCCCTTTTTGGCTTTATTGACTTATCCTTTTTCCATTAGACCTTTCTAGTGACATTTGACAAGTCAGCCATGATCAGGAATAGATTTTTTCATAGATGGAAAGGAGTGAAATGGGGAAAATGGGCAGTGTTAAGTATGGTTAGGATGTGGAAAGTGTTACCTCAACTAGTTTCCTACTAGTACAAACAGACTCGAGAAATGACAAGTCTTATTTAAAGAAATTTGTCTTCCTGATGGTACGACAAGCCAAATAATAAAACTATATATGTTATGAAGTGTTATTGGATCTCATTTCAATGTTTACTACTTCCATGGATAACTCAAGAGCTATAACACCACATCCAAATGCCAAACCAATGCATGGGATATAAAATAGAGAATATTGAAAACCTTAATGTACCATTTGTAATGCATCTTTCATCTAAGGGGTGAGGGGGATATATGATATACCATGGATGAGCTATCACAATAACATATCTGAAGGATAAAATGTGAATATTGTATGAGTTTGGAGAATATGAGCAAGAGAACTCATGCAATTAGGAACACAACACCCTTGTGAGGGTGCCTTTGAAGTAGTCTCCCCTTGGGGGGTAACATGCAAGTTTCACTAGACAACAATGGGTAGTTGATTGGAATGTTGCAAACCATACTACAATTAGAAGACCATAGATCCTTGTATAGAGTAGAGATGCCTAGTATCCATACAAAAGATAGAGTTAGTGTAGAACATAGACTTTCATCATGAACATAAGCATGGTATCCATTCTAAAGACTTGGAACTTCCGCATAGGATCCGTGTTGGTGAAGTGAGTGGGCTATAAGTCTCTCATTTATGGATAAATATGGATCTAAACAAACCCAAAAATAAGTATGATAACATGTCTTATTATCCAAAACTACCCTTCCTCCGTCGCCATTTTTCTTAGGGTTAGGTGTTGGTGGTCAATTGTTAGAAGGATTAGTTGTAATGGGGTTTAGGGCTTAGGGTTGTGTTATAATAATATATATATTAGGGGTTATAAGAGTCAATATTTTAGGGGTAACTGGTTATTGGATTAGTGGCTAGGGTTTTGGGGTTAAGAGTTAAGCAACTTGGTGGGGTATGAGTTTGTGAGTGTTATATTATATATTGAGTTTAATTGAATGAGGTGAGTGAATCCTAATAGTTGAAAATGTACGTGTGGAACAAAAAAAATGGCATTCACACCAAAAACTTTAGCACTACAATTTTTGTTAGTGAAAAGAAAATTTTTAATTGATTAAGTAAAGCTCTTCATTTTACATGAAAATTAAAGGCTTGATAACCAAAAACTTTATTTTAAAACTTATTAAGGACTTAGGCTATATAACTCATAACTTTGGTTTTTTCTAATTTTTAAAATTAAATTTCAACCAAATTTTTGAAAGGAGTTACATATGGTATTTTTATAGTTAAATATATTGTACAAAAGGAAGGTCAGTTTTCTCATTGAAAATGTTCTTATAAAAGAAAAAATGTTGTTAAAAAATTAGATAATTTTGTAAGAAAAACTTTGAATTTCATGGGTAAATTGAAGAAAATAGGGAAAGACCTTCAAATTTCATGGATGAAACCAAAAATATCCCATCCATTGTCTCAAATTTTATTGCATGTAACCAAAACACTATTGGGGAGAGGTGAATGGTGAAGGTGAAGGTAAAGATGAATGGTTGAATTTTTACTACCAATGCCATAAACACACAATACAAAGATGAAATCAATTTTGACCGTGCATAAGGAGAGATATAATACCAAAATTGAGGAGTAATAGTTCTCTTTGTTTTGTGAAATGTGAATGGTTGCAAAGTAGGTAGTCACATAACATGTAACATTTTTCTACTAGCAGGCTACCAATGCATGAGAAGAGACATGATACAAAAGATAAAATGAATTTGAGCATGCATAAATCATATCGAAAAGGGATTTTCTCTACTTACAAATATATGAAAGAACTTGAGAACGATTTTGATACCCTAAGGTTTTGGAAAGACCACATGTGTGCCACAAGTATGCACTATGGGTGTGCCCTGAGTTTTGCACCATGCGACACAAAGATTCATCACCTGTGCCAACCAATTTTCTACTACATGTGCCAACCAATTTTCTACTATGTGTGCCAACCAGTTTTATACTATGCACAAGGACTTGTAAAGTTTGCATGCATGTTAAATCCTCAAATATATTCTATAATGATTGTAACCATTTTTTTAACAAACCAACTTGTCATGGTCGAGGTTGTGAGTGTGTTTGAAAGTTTTTTATGATTTCCATTCTCTGCTAGCGATAAAAGGAAAGCATGCAAATATGTAAGGGTTGGGTTTTTTTGGTTAACATATGATTCATTGTTAGAGATTGATTGTATTCGCAAAGTTATAAGTAGAACAAGAGAGAGAAAGTATATCGATATTTGAGTTTCAGGTCTCTAGTTCATTCTTAATGAGTCTTGGTGTAGGTTACGACCCTCCATGTATATGAATGTTTATTTATGATTAATGAATGAAGGCCAGAGGCCCATTTGATATTCTATCATGAGTTATGTTCTTAATGAATGTTTGTTAGATATGTTAGGTTGTGCGTGACTGGTATAATGTTGTAATGAATGAGTAGAATGATGATATGAATGAATAAGATCTAATGTGTAGATTGTAGTCAAGTGTTTCATGTTTGTAATATTCCAACGTGATCTGCACAACCATTTGTTCTCTGTGATTGTCAAGCATGTCTCAAATGAGACCTTATTTAGTCCATGAATATTGAATATGTCGATGTGAATGGGGTATTTGTTGGTGAAGCCTTTCGAACCTTGAGTTTGAAACGTTGAGCCAATAATTGGTTCCATTGCCAAGACCTGATGGTTTTGTGCTACATGTTGAAGGAAGGACAAGATGTGGAAATGTAATACCGTTGTTTCACCCAGCTTGTAAATATAACTATAACTCACCAAAATACTATGGGCAGACTGAATATTTGTGGATGTTGGAATTGATGAACCTTTTTGTTATAAAAGGTAATGTATGTATTTCAGTTATTAATTAAAAATAGATAGTGTTTCATAACTGGTGAAGGGGTTTTCCAAGGTAGATCATGATGTTATGAGAGAGATGGTGAGGGGAACCAACAATGGTTGAGATGACCCCCACCAAACCAGTACCTTACTGGATTTAAATTACTTAGACCCCGAACAGTCCTTTGACCTAGAAATAAGTTACTAGTCAGGCTGGTAGTTGGGAAGTCCTCCTTAAGAGTTAACGAGGAGATGGGCATAGTAACCATCTGGAAGACTTCCTGAACTGACCACGAACTAGAGATTCAGACCCACACAATCTGGATGAGGAAGGAAAGGAGAGAAGGGAATTCATGGGAAGGGGCATATGTGCGAGGAGGATGTAACTTCAAGTCCTTCAGATTGCACATTAAACAAGGGTGTAACTTCAAGTCCAGAGCTCAAATTTTAGAATAGTAACAATTTTTGGAAAGCTCTTGATGAGCA
>ML778944.1:504690-525408 GCA_009831015.1 Picea engelmannii
ATGTTCAAGTACAAGATGATTCAAAATGAAAATGTCTCCTTGGTATATATAGGAGACTAGGAGGTATAATTACAACTAATGGCCTAAAGATGACATAAATAAAATAACATTACTAATCTAATATGCCCCAATTAAGGGGTAATCCGACATAAATAAAATAACATTACTAATCTAATATGCCCCAATTAAGGGGTAATGAGCCAATATTAGGGCTTAACAAGAACAGTCCTCTGACACATAAATAAGTTATCATGCAGGCTGGTAGTTGGAAAGTCCTCCTCAAGAGTTAATGAGAAGATTGGCAAAGTACCCATATGAAATACTTCCTGACCTAACCAAGAACTAAGGATTCATACCAACACAATCTTGTTGAGGAAGGAAAGGAGAGAAGGGAATTCGTGGGCAGGGGAAGATGTGTGAAGAGGATGAGTCGAGAGACCATTCTTCCTGAAGAAAAAGAGTGTCTGCAGCTCTCTTTTTCTGAAGAGAACTAGAAAATGAGTTTGTTATGGTACATAAACTTGTTGGGCATCATCTTCATTCCAAGATGATAAACAGGGTTGCAGGAAGATGAGTGACTAAGGAAGCACTCATCACAGACCCCCTTGCTTGGTAGAGGGAGAAACAATTTCCTAAATTCTTGTGGGAGGAGGAGACTGACCTATGTCCTTGATTGTTGTTGAACAAGAAGGAAGGGTCTCTCTCTGAGAATGATGATCTTGCTAAGGGGTGGCCAACGGTAAATCAGTTTAGGAGTGGTTGTGTCTACAGTCGGGTTGAAATCAGCACCCTCTCAGCAGTTGCTTCATTGTATGGTGTCTTGAAAACTATTCTTAAATCTGATGTACTAGAGTTGAAATAATGATTGAATGTCTATGTCTATGACTAATATTTGCATTGTTTGATTACTATTAGAAATGTTTATTATTCTTCTATAAACCCATGCATTTGAATGGTTTTCTATTGTCCTCTGCTTAGCAGCAAGAGAACTATGAGATGTGGGTTTGTAAATGATCCTAAGAATAAGTTTACGATCCTTGTATCGGTTGGAAAATCCTTAAGGGAATTTTTCCCAAGGATTGAATTTCTCATGCAAGAGTCGAGGTAGATTTAGCTGAAATACTTCAGTCCTGTCAACCCCTCGAATTTACCTTCGCATGATTACTAAATTTGAGCTATGTGGAGGGAGGGTGCCTCTTTCAAACCATATGTTTGTGTGACAGAGGGCTCATATCCATGACCCTAACCAAATAAAGGCCAAGAGTAGAGCATCTAGCCTCGAGGCTTGTTAAAGAATCCATATGACCGAGACTTTGGAACCCTTTGCTAATTCTAAAAGGAGCTAAGCTATTTTGGGTTCGGAACCCCAGGAGTTCGGAGCTCCGAGATGCTATGACTTTACAAACCTTTGAAACCACCCGAAGGTAACTTGTTGGTGCGGTTACCAGTGAGGTTGACCAACATCTTGAAATTTCCTTAACCGTGATCGTGGGATCTATCCCATCGTTAAACCCTTATTCACTTCTCGGTCGCGAAGCGACGTGAATCGTAGATCCGAGGACCTTCGGGATCATCCATGACCGATGGATCTATGTTGTGGTCAATCCGGCGTTGACCACTCTGGGTGAAAAGGATTTTTAAGCAGGTGGAACCCGTGAATGCCGAACTCATGAAGTAACATGAACCGTCGATCCGAGGACACGTCGAGATCCTTCTTGACCGTTGGATCCAGACTGTGGTCAACCCGATGTTGACCACTCCGAGAGTAAAGAGGATATTACACAATGGATTCACCAAACCCTGAAGTCGCGTAGCAATGAGGACCGTCAATCTGAGGATACTTCAGGATCTCTCCCGGACATTTGATCTAGATATTGGTCAGCCCGATGTTGACCACTCCCGGAGTAAAAATGAGATTACACAACAGATCCCCCGACTGCCAAAGTAGCAAAGCAATGGAGGTTGTATATTTATGGATCTATGTGGACCCCTCTCGACCATGAGATATAAGGGGTATTGGGAGGCTACTGGCAGGATTTCAAACTTTGAAGCTCTAGGATATTTCATGGATAGGAGAGGCTAGAGACCCCGAGAGGTTTTTCGTCTGGAGTGACCTGACACGTTCACGTCACCTAGGGTGACGTGGACCCATGTTTGACATGCCATGTGTCACTTGGATTTGTGCTTTTCACGGACCTTATATGTCCATTAGAATGTGACACATGTCACCCATTAATGGGGTCACCTGTCATCTCTGCCCTTTGTCATGTGTCATCCTCCAGATGGATGCTTGCTTGGCCCAAAAGACGGGATGAGTACCCGGGACACTAGGAGTTCAGGAGTTCAAGAACTTGGGATGTTGGAATGCCGAGGTAAATCTATTGAAGGCCCAGACCTATTTTCCCTTGCCTATGCATTTAATGTGCCACCACGTGTAAGTGTGGACCTTTCAGGAGTTCGAAACTTTGGAGGTTTGGGGTGGTGTATTGAATAAGTTGAAAGGGTTGAAGGCCAGAGCCATGTGGAAGGATTCTAGAGTTTTGCGACTTCGGAGGATATGTGAATAGATAAATAAAGGGGCATTCAACACTGAAGCGTCAAATGTAGAAATCTCGTAAGCCTATGCGTTAAACGAGGGCATAACTTCCAGTCCAAAGATCAGATTTGAGCATGGTAACAGTTGTTGGAAATTTCTTGATGAGTAGTAGAGGATAGAGATCCTGGGGAGAGGGTTCAAGATGATTAAGTAGAGAGAAATTTTGATGCCCCATCCCAAAAAAGGGTAGTTATGGATTGGGTGTGTTATGTGAAACCTTCCAAGAGCTAGATAGAAGAATGCATCTCTAAGAAGGAGGATGAGTTCGCGCGATGAGAGACCAAGAATCTGCAGATTAACCTTGAATGATGGAAACAAAGGTACATATATTCAGATTTGCATGAAATTTTCTTTGTTGAGTTTACGTGGTTATTGCATGAATGTATAAAGAGACATACATGGATTAACTATGTATGGAGAGACCAAGAACCATTGGTTTGGGACCAAGAAGCAATCGATAGGTTGAAATATTTGGATAATAAGTGGGCCAGAGCCATCGATTTATGGTTTGATTGTCTGAAAGAAGGGTATATCATTGAGTTTTTTGTTGAATGCAGTGAATAATTTAGTAGCACTTAAAGAAAGTTTGCAGCTATCTCTAGAAGAAAGTTGTTGGAATAAATCCCTTTGTGTATCAAAATATTATTTGTAGAGAAGGGGCTAATGCCCATGTAGCCAAATAGGATGGCAACATAAACCCACCGTGTGGAGTGGGGGAGATGGAAATATGGGCGAAGAAGATGAGATGAGGTGAGAGAGAATGGATCCAAAAGAGTAGAGAGATACACAAGAATAGTCGAGCTAAGGAGCCAAGTTGAGCAAAGAAGCAAACAAAATAAAGCAAGGGGCAATGAACAAGTAGTAAGATCTAAGATGAAGAGAAGAGAAATCGTGCTAGAAGGGTGCATGGGCGAAAGATTGGTGTCAAAGAGAAGCATCGAAGAAGAGAGTTCGTCGAGGAGATGCGATGTTAGGAATGATGTATCAAGAGAGGATACCAAAGGTGGGAGTAGGATTGAAGATAATGAGGTCAGATCCCCTTGGCTAGTAAGAGATGTAGTCACATCAGAAGAAGATGGGGCACAATGTAGTAGCATCGATGCAACATTAAATAGCGATGGAGCTCTCTAAGAAAGAGAAGAGACCTTGGTGGTTATGATAAAGCGTGCATGACTAGAGATAGGGATCTCTTTTAGATCCATCACCAAAGAAGATGAGAGAGTATGGAGGAACCCCCTCTTTGAACCACCATCTTTATTTATTTATAATCAAGAAGAAAGTGTAGAGGTGAGAAAAGTAGAAGAAGAAAGTTTAGAAGTATGATAAGGAGAAGATACAAGTGGTGATCCAGATTTTATGAGCAGAATGAAATTAATACAGATTGTTAAAATATGTTTAACACAAAATAACAGAGATACAATAAAACTGCTTTCTATTCAATAAGGAAATAAGCTGAAACTGTAAAATGCAACGGAAAACAAGCTAGTTCGAATGGTGATGACTTATCTCTGAGAAGAGATGTGACGACTGCGCTCATTCGCAAAAAGATGATTACAATGAGGCTCTAAAGGCCCTTTTACACTAAACATGAATGCCAAAACACTAGACATCCAAAAACCTAACCCTGGGAGATGAAGCACCAAAAGTCATGTGGGCCCTGTTGGGGTAGGCTAGTACATCAACTTCCCGGGGTTGTAACTTTTGCATACTATCTCCGTTTTAGGCACACGATAGCCCGTTGGAAAGGTCTATACAAGTTCTACACATGTTTCTGTCAGAATCTAACTATACATTTAGATTGACAGTGGTGAACCCTAAAAACATTGTTTAGGGCCTCAAAATGGCCCCAAAAGTCGAGGACCTGAAAACTAGGAAAAAACTGCCAAACTAGAAAACTGCCAAAATGAACCAGTTGGAATAGATGGGAGGCCACCGACATCCATCTGGATCAAGTGGAGTAGAAGCCAAAGTTATCAAAACTTCACAATGAATAGCGTTAGTACCAACAAGTAATAGTCAGTACCAAGCCACACACACTGTGTGAATATTTCCATAGTGCAGACCATGTCATGGAGGATTTCCCAAAGTTATTGACACAATCGAAAGAAAAAAGGGGCATTTCCATATGGGGATTGTTGAGTCGTGTGAAGAAAAAAGGATGAACGAAGAAATTGATGTATGGGTAGTAACTTGAAGAGGTATTTGCACGGGATTCAACTTGCAAAAAGGAGAATGATTAGGACAACATTTAGAAGGGAAAATCAAGAAAGAAGTGCAAGCACTTCCTAATTTTGACACAACGCGAAAAAAGTAATTCCTTCGTGACGCACAAAAGGAAACGGACGACATACCTGTGCTCGAAGAGTTGCGACGCATGGATGGCATACTTGCATGCGAAGAGTTGCAACGTAATGATGATATACCTACACATGAAGAGTTTCAATGCATGACACATGAAGAAACACAACATCATGCTTACCTAGAGATTAATTCAGAGGACCATGTAAGCGAATTTTTGCGTTGTTGTCTTAAGGTATTGAATGATCCTATAGTTACCAAGAAATTGACGCACATATTGACAATATGCATGGAGAAAGGGGAGAATGAAGTTGTTATTTCTACCCCGCTACCAGAAAGGGACATACACCATATTATCAAATAAAATCAAACAGGCAAAGAATTCAAGATGACAATTGAGCATGGAAGCCATGAGATGGAAGATGTTATGTTGGACCTGGAGTTTGATGTGAACATCTTGTTGAAGAAGTCATGGGAGTTTATGGGAAAATCACAGCTGGTGTGGTCTCCCATTCAAGTCAGGCTGGAAAATTAGTACATAATTTATCTAATTGGTAGACTGGAGAAATTTGAAGTTAACATTGATGGGGTAAAAACTAGAGTAGACTTTAAAGTAATCAAGGATATGGATGAATTAGACCCCTACCGAACTCTATTTGGCATTGACCAGGAATTTGATAACATTGTCGTACTGAATTTAAAGCAAAGTACTATGTCCTTTGATATGGACACTCTATGAGTCATTTCTTCATTGGATCCAGACCAAGGTGACATATTCAATGAGCTTGTAAATGAGGATGTGCAGAGCTCGATTATTGAGAACATATATAACATTACATGACACATTGAAGATTGTGAATTTGAAAATCGATGGTGATTGATTTGGAAAAATGTCCTCTCCTATGACACATATTTGGAGGATGTGATGGCCAGATGGCAGAACAAGTTATATGAAACATTGACCCAGAGATGCACTCGAATCACCAAATCAGTGTGTTGGGTTGGAATGAAGTCGTGGGACTTACCAAGGTTTGATGGAACATGCCCAGTGGAGATATTTTTAGAGCAAATGGATATCAATGTGCATGAGGCTGAGAGGATCTAGGCTATGGATGCAGTGGTAAAGGGGACACATGCACGTTTGTAGTCGATGCACCACGCGAATTTACAAGAATGGATGCAGGTGGTGGAATGCATCAAAGTACAGTTCCGACCCACGACAACCTTTGAACTAATGAGCCTATACAAGGGTATCAAGGATCCTTAGGAACATATTTGTTTTTTTCCATAGGTTTGTCCATAGGTTTGTCCATACCATGGATATGGTACCCAGAAGCTGGTACATCCAGGAGAAAACGAGAAGGAAAACATGTGACTTGGAGAAAGTGAGTAGTCAGTTCTCGACAATGTTCAAGTTTACATTGGAGGTCCTTGCACAAAGGGATACTTTGTTAAGAATAAAGGATTTCATCTTCCATCAATAACTTAGAGACACTACACAAAACATTTTATGTGCATACCATAAGATGATGACAAAATTGAAGCATCCATTATACTATTGGAAGGTCAACAGTGACAACACATAGGAAGAGGACACTTGAGGCTTACATACCAATGAAAATGAGGGAAAGTGCGTAGTTCAAGGAAAGGCGTCTAGTAGCACTGCGTTGGACTAAACATGACCATTGAAAACAAAGAAACACAATATAGGCACAAAAGAAGCACCTAAGATGGCCATAATTGGTGATGATTGGGATCAAGAAACAATGACATGAGTGGTAGACTTTCTAAAACAATATGAAGACCTATTTCCAAGGAGTTTTTTAGAGACAAGGGGGATTGCAGGATCCCTTGGAGAGATGAAGATTTAGTTGAAGTCAGATGCTAATCCAGTCAATGAGAGACCATATCGATTGAACCCAAAGTACAAAGAAAATTTTCACAAGGATTTGGATCGAATGCTAGAGGTTGGGATCATTATCCCTGTGGACGAGTCAGACTGGACCAGCCTGATGATGGTGCAACCGAAGAAGATGTGTGATTTAACAATTTGTGTATATTTGTGTAGCTTAAATGTAGCATGTGTACACGATCCTTTTCTGACACCTTTTATAGATAAAGTATTAGAGAACACGGGTTGGGATTAAGCTTACTCATTCACAGATGGATTCTCAGGCTATCACCGGGTGTGGATCATGGAAGAAGATAGATTCAAGTCAACATTTACAATAGAGTGGGGCTCATTCACATACATGGTAATGCCATTTGGTCTGAAGAGTGCACTTGTGGTGTTTTCTATAATTATTGTCGCAATCTTTAAGGACTTCATGCATAAGTTTCTAGAGGTATATTTAGATGATTGGAATGTGTTAAACCTACTCAAGGAGCATAGGTATGTACTATGGTTGATGTTGGATAAATGCAGGTGGTTACAGATCTCTTTAAACCTAAAAAAATATATCTTATATACATTGTTTGGGACTCTATTGGGACATGTTGTCTGCAAAGAAGGCCTATTATTCAATTAAGCAAAGATTACAACGATTGTGGACATGTTAGCCCCACACTTCGTAAGTAAGCTAAGTGAAATCTTAGGAAACAAAGGATATTATAGATGCTTGATATAGAGTTATCCAAAGGTTGTTGTGTCATTGGAAAAGCTACTATGCAAATATACCAAGTATGTATGGACACAGGAATCCCAGGAGGCGTTGGACACACTAAAAGATAGATAAGTGAATGCGTTGATCCTGATATTTTTTAGATTGGACCAAGATTTTCCACATGCATGTTGATGCTTCTTTAGTTTCATTTGGCGTAGAGATTTCACATCCCGGAGAAGACATCATTGATCATCCAGTCTATTTTGGTAGCAGGAAGTTATCAGATTATGAGAATAATTATACAACCATGGAGCTCGAAGATTGGTGATGGTCTATGTGTTGCATAAATTTCAACACTACTTGCTCGACACACCCTTTAAGTTATTCACTCACCATTCTTTTCTCAAGTACTTAGTCAATAAGCCATTGTTGGGGGGAGGATATGTTGATGGTTACTACTCTTCTAATAATTTGAGTTTGAAGTGGTAGTGAAACCCGACAAACACAATGTGGGGCTTGATCATATCTCAAGGTACATGTATTCAAATTTGCATGAAATTTTCTTTGTTGAGTTTATGTGGTTATTGCATGAATGGATAAAGATATAGACATAGATTAACTCTGTATGGAGAGCCCAAGAACTATTAGTCTTGGACCAAGAAGTGATCAATAGGTTGAAATCTATGGATAATTAGTGGCCCATAGCCATTGATTTATGGTTTAATTGTCTAAAAGAAGGGTATATTGTTGAGTTTGTTGTTGAATGCAACGAATATTTTGGTAGCATTGAAATAAAGTTTGCATCTGACCCTAGGAGAAATCCCTCTGTGGATCAAAATGTTATTTTTAGAGAAGGGTTTGATGCACATGGAGCCAGATAGGATGGCAACATAAACCCCCCATGTGGAGTGGGGGATATAGAAAGATGGGGGAAAAATATGAGATGAGGTGAGAGAGAATGGATCCAAAAGAGCAAAGAGATACACAAGAAGAGTCAAGCTAAGGAGGCAAGTTGAGAAGAGAAGAAAAGAAAAGAAAGCAAGGGGTGACAAACAAGTAGTAAGATATAAGATGAAGAGAAGAGAAGCAACGCTAGAAGGGTGCACGACAGAAATATCTTTTCCAAAGAGAAGCATGGAAGAAGAGAGGTCGTCAAAGAGATGTGACATTAGGAATGAAGTATCAAGAGAGGATACCAAAGGTAGTGGGAGTATGATTGAATAAAATGAGGTCGGATCCCCTTGGCCAATGAGAGATGTAGTCACATCAGAAGAAGATGGGGCACAATGTAGTAGCATCGATGCAACAAAAAATAGAAATGGAGCCCTCTTAGAAGGAGCAGATACCTTAGCAGTTATGAGGAGGCTTGCATGAATAGAGATAGGGAGATCTTTTGGATCCATCACTAAATAATATGAGAGAGTATGGAGGAACCCCCTCTTTGAACTACACCCCTTTTACATTTTTAATCAAGAAGAAAGTGCAGAGGTGAGATAAGTAGAAGAAGAAAGTTTAGAAGTAAGAGAAGGTGACGTTACAAGTGGAGTAGAAGCCAAAGTTAGTGAAGCTTTGCAAGAAATATTTCCAGTACCAACAAGTAGTAGTCGGTTAGAAAGACTCAGTTCTAGATCGAGTATGGCCAACTAGGATTCAATCCTCCTGAATCCCACATTTCATGGGACAAGAAGAGATGATGCAAAATAACACTGGTTCACATGTGAAGATATATGGTCTGTGAAAAGAGTCATAGACGAGGCATTTAATATCACTCAACTAGAAACCACATTCAAAGATAGAGTTGTAACATGGTACATGAAGTATAAGGCTACTACGTCTGCAAGACAAGCAAGGTCCCTTACATAGATAAAGAGAGATCTCCTGAGAGACTTCTGGAAACTAAAGTTAAAATCACAGAGTATAACAGAGATCAAAGAGATTAAGAAAGAAGTCGAAGAAAGTGTGTGGGATTATGACCATTGTTTCAAGATCCTATTGGACAGATTGACGTTCTAGATCTAGGATGCCCAACATAGGGAATGGTTTATTACCAGACTCCTACCACACATTCGAGTCCTGCTCACCCAACAGAAAGTAACAACTTGGGCATAAACCATGGATATTGCAACGTGCTTAGAGTCTATGCCGGGAGGTGGCGAGACATTAGCAGGGTTAGTGTAGGTACAATCTTATCTCGCGAACATCACCATGCAAATACAATATATGGAAAAGGTTAAGGTGGTGCACAAGAATGTCAGGTGTACCTTGTACTACCCAGAGGGTCACCATAGAGATGAGTGTCATGTGCTAGGAAATTACAGAGTGATGGGTGCGTCGAATCCATTTTTGGGAGGGCCACAGACCGAGTGGTGTGAGATTTGCAGACAATGGGGTCATATAACTCCACGTTGCCCAATGCTGCAGAAGTATTAGAAGACTACACACACTCCATTTTGTGAGTTTTACAAATTGATGGGCCATGATGTGAACAATTGTTGATCACTGCAACTGATGAAGGAGAATACTTCAAATGCTTACCAGGTTCAAGAAGAGAATAAGGACGGAGACCATGGAGGCTTTGACCATAGAAATTTCAACTGAGGAGGATTCATAAGAGGCTAGAGAGAAGGATATGGAATAGGAAGAGGAAGATTATACAACGAGGGAGAAGGAGGAGCACCTACATGTTTTAATTGTGGTGAGATATGCCACTTGTCGCGAGCACTGTGTGGATATTTCCTTATTGCAAACCATGCCATGGAGGATTGCCCAAAGTTATTGACACGATGGGAAGAAAAAAAGGGGCATTGAAACATGGTGACTACTAAGCCGCGTGAAGAACAAAAGATGAAAGAAGAAGTTGATGTATCGGTAGTAACTTAAAGAGGTATTTGCACAGGAGTCAACTTGCATAAAGGAGATTGCTCGAGACAACATTTAAAAGGGAAAATCATGAAAGTAGTGCAAGCACTTCTTAAGTTTGACGCAATGCGAAAAAATCAATTCCTCTGTGATGCACAAAAGGCGATGGAAGAGATACCTGCACTCGAAGAGTTGCGACGCATGGATGGGATACCTGCACACGAAGAGTTTCAAAATAATGATGAGCTACCTACACATGAAGAGTTGCAATGCACGACACATGAAGAAGAGGGAAACCATGCTTACCTAGAGATTAATTCAGAGGACCAAGTAAGCAAATTTTTGCATTGTTGTCTTAAGGTATTGGATGATCCTATAGTTACCAAGAAATTGACCCACACACTGACAATATGCATGGAGAAAGTGGAGAATGAAGTTATTATTTCTACCCCACTACCAGAAAGGGACATGTGCCATATTAGCAAATGAAAGCACGCAGAAAAAGAATTCAAGACGACAACTGAGCTCAGAAGCCATGAGATGGAAGGTGTTATGTTGGACATGGGGTCTGATGTGAACATCTTGTTGAAGAAGTCATGGGAGTTTACGAGAAAAACAAATATGGTGTGGTATCCCATTCAACTCGGGTTGTAAAATCAATGCATAATTTATCTAATTGGGAGACTCGAGAAAGTTGAAGTTAATATTGATTGGGTAAAAACTAGAGTAGACTTTGAAGTAATCGAGATTATGGATGAATCGGACCTCTACCCAACTCTATTTGGAATTGACTAGGCATTTGATAACAATGTCATATTGAATTTGAAGCAAAGGCATATGTCCTTTGATATGGACACTCTGCAAGTCATTGCTCCATTGGATCCAGACCAAGGTGACAGATACAATGAGCCTATAAATGAGGATGTGTAGAGCTTAATTATTGAGAACATATATAACATTACATGACACATGGAAGACTGTGTGAATTTGATAGCCGATGGTGAACTGAGTTGGATAAGTTTCCACTCCTATGACACATACTTGGAGGATGTGATGTCCAGATGGAAGAACAAGTTATATGAAACATCGACTAGGAGATGCACCCGAATCGCCAAAGTAGTGCGTTGGGTTGGAATGAAGTTGTGGAACTTACCAAGGTTTGATGGAACATGCTCGATGGAGATATTTTTAGAACAAATGGAGATCATTGTGCTTGAAGCCTAGATTATATAGGCTATGGATGCAATGGTAAAGGGAACAACTGCACATTGGTGGATGATGCACCGCACAAAGTTACAGGAACGAACGTAGGTGGTGGAATGCATCAAAATACAATTCCAACCCATGACCAACTTTGAAATAATGAGCCTGTACAAGGGTACCGAGGATCCTCATGAACATTATTTTTTGTGAGTGATGCTAGACAATCAAGAAGTTTCTTTTACGCACAATGGGTCCATAGGTTTGTCCATACCATGGATATGGTACCTGGAAATTGGTACATCTAGGAGAAGATGAGAAAGAAAATATGGGACTGGGAGAAAGTGAGCAGTCGGTTCTCCACAACGTTCAAGTTTATGTTGGAGGTCCTTGCACAGAGGGAGATTTTGTTAAGAATCAAGGATTTCATCTTCCATCAACAACCTAGAGAAACCACACAAATCATTGCCTGTGCATACCATAAGTTGATGACAAAATTGAAGCATCTAGTATATTATTGGAAGGTCGATAGTGACAACACATAGAAAGAGGACCCTCGGGAATTACATATCAATGAAATTGAGGGAGAGTGCATAGTTCAAGGAAACAAATCTAGTATCATTGTGCTTGAATATGCATGACCATTGAAAACAATGCAACATAATAGAGGCACAAAATAAGTGTCTAAGATGGCCATAATTGATGATGATTCGGATTAGGAAAAAGTGACATGAGTGGTAGACTTGCTGAAAGAATATGAAGACTTGTTTCCAAGGATTTTTTAGGAGATGAAGGGGATTGCAGGATCCGTTGGAGATATGAAGATTCAATTGAAGCCAGATGTTAATCCATTCAATAAGAGACATATTGAATGAACCCAAAGTACAAATAAAAAGTGCACAAAGAGTTGGATTGGATGCTAGAGGTAGGGATCATTGTCCCTATGGAGGAGTTAGATTGGATCAGCCTGATGATGGTGCAACCAAAGAAGACATGTGATTTAATAATTTGTGTATATCTGCATAGCTTAAATGTGACATGTGTACACAATCCTTTTTCAACACCATTTATAGAAAAAGTATTGGAGAACGTGGGTGGGCGTGAAGCTTACTCATTCACAAATGGCTTCTCGGGATATAATTAGGTGTGGATCATGGAAGAAGATAGAGCTAATACAACATTTATGATAGATTGGAGCTCATTCACATACACGATAATGCCATTCAGTCTGAAGAGTGCACATGTGGTGTTTTCTAGAATTATCGTCGCAATCTTTAAAGACTTCATGCATAAGTTTCTAGAGATATATTTAGATGATTGGACTATGTTCAACCTACTCAAGGAGCATATGTAGGTACTATGGTTGATGTTGGACAGATGTAGGTAGTTACAGATCTCTTTAAACATAAAAAAAAAAAAAAAAAACCATCTTCTATACATCGTTTGGGACTCTATTGGGACATGTTGTTTGCAAGGAAGGCCTATTAATCAATTAAGCGGAGATTACAGTGATTGTGGACATGTTAGCCCCACACTCTGTAAGAGAGTTGTGCACAACCTTAGGACACACAGGATATTATAGATGATTCATACCGAGTTATGCAAAAAAATTTGTGTCATTGGAAAATATATTGTGCAAATATACCAAGTATGTATGGACACAAGAATGCTAGGAGGTGTTGGACACGCTAAAAGAGAGATTAGTGAATGCGTTGATCCTGATATTTCCAGATTGGAGCAATATATTCCATGTGCATGTGGATGCATCTTCAATTTCACTTGGCGTAGTGATTGCACAACCCGAAGAAGACATCATTGATCATCAATTCTATTTTTCTAGAAGGAAGCTATCAGATTCTAAGAAGAATTATATGACCATGGAACATGACCATGGAACTCAAAGGATTGGTGATGGTCTATGCCCTCCATAAATTTCAACACTACTTTCTCAACACTCCCTTTAAGTTCTTCACTCACCATGCCTTTCTCAAGTACTTAGTTAATAAGCCAGTGTTGGGGGGGAGGACATGCTGATGGTTATTGCTCTTCCAAGAATTTGAGTTTGAAGTGGTAGTGAAACCTGACAAACAAAATGTGGGGCCTGATCATCTCTCAAGGATAGAGTTAGGGGAGGTTGGAGGTAATGTGGATGATGAGTTACCTAACACACAACTCTTGGGAGTGGAGGAAGTGTCAGATCAACTTGGAAAAATCACAACATACCTCACAACATGTTAGGCGTCAGAAGAACATACACCGACACAACGTAGGAAACTAGTAACCAAGATCACCAACTACCAGTTATCGCAAGACAATTACAAAAAATTGACGCATATGGGATTCTAGAAAGATGCATGTTGGAACAAAGAAACAATGTGTTACTCTATGAGGCACATGGAGGTATTGCGGGTGGGCACAATGCATTAAAGGCGACTGTGCAAAAAGTGTTGCATGTCGGATTATGTTGTTCATCACTATTTAAAGAAAAAAAGGAGTATTGCAAGCACTTCAAAATTTTCCATAGGATTGAGAAGCCCTCAAGAAGAGATGAACTGTTGCTTTTCTTGGTCATCACGATCGAGCCAGTAGAGAAGTGGGAAATTGATTTTGTAAGGCTGATCAATACCCCTATGTACAATATATTATCACCACAACGGAATTTTTGACCCATTAGGCAGAGGCCACATTGGTAAAGGGTTGTACTCTAGAGACGGTCCCACACTTGATTTTTGAAAATATTATCACCGGGTTTGGATGCCAAGAGATATTAATGAATGATAAGAGTGCCAAATTCATGAATGACACCATTTGTGCGCTAACCTAGGAGTTCATGATCCAACATTAGAGGAGCACAACATATCACCCACATGTCGATGGAAATATCAAAGCATTCAATAAGATATTAGAGCATGTGCTTACCAAGGCCTGGAATGTACTGTTATCCCCATTTTGTGGGATAACTAAGGAGATGATGTCTCGAGGCCCTTAGGTTGCAGATATGGAGTGTTGAGAGACCACATGACTAGCAATGTCCGCTCGCACATATGGAAGCCCACTCTATCACCACAATTTGGATCCATCGTCATCTCATCCACCACACCAGCTAGCTTCTGGAAGGAAAATGGGTCCTTCTCCATGCGATACAAGTCAGGTATTGTGGCAGGTAATCACCCTAATATTTGAGGCATTTAAGCATTTATATTGAAGCTTATTTTTAATATAGAATGTCTGCTTTGAAATTAGGTTTTTTACCCTATTTCACCTTGGTGAGTGTCATTGATTTCCTAGTAAGTGGCCAAATTTTGGGGAAGGGATGCAACTAGGGTTCCCTTAAGGGGTTATCATACCATTCCTGACCATAATTATCACTTTCTGCTCATTAAATTTCCAACATATATTCCTCTTATAGGCCCTTTGACTTTAGTGACCCAAGAAGGGCATGTACTTCTTATCATGGGAAGAAGGGGTTGAAGGCATAGGGGGATGGTTGCTGGAAAAAGATAAAAGCCTAAAATATAAACCTTCTATATGCTCGCCCATACAGGTCTTGAGAATGATGAACTGCTTCTCTTAAAATAATTGAAGGCCTGCAAAAGATCAAACACATAATAAATATCCCACTTGAATGAAAGACTAACACTAGTGCGTTATAATGCTTTGATAGCTACCCCTATGGCACTTTGTGGACCTCTTCTTTCAAGTGACATTGTGTTACTAGCCCCCAATCTAATCAATTCACTATCGGGAGTGCACACATCTTTGGATGATTAATTAATTAATAAATGGCATTAAGTGGGCTTGGAAAAAAGGTTGCATTGAGGACGAAGGTGCAACACACCCTCTACAAAAGCACCCATAAATGAGATAATACAAACCCTTGTATGTCATGAAAATCATTGACCTATGAAGTCTAGCCCCCTATCCACTTCATCATCCACTACGTGACCTTGAAGGGGAATCCTTGGGAGCATCCCCTACTTGAGGGTTTTGGTCTACCCAATAGGAATTTTATGACACCCCTCCCATACCTAAACTTGGTCAATTACATAAGGTCTTTGAGCACTTGTTTAATTTGATGAGGTAGTTTTAATGCACATGTTTAGCTGCCTTGTTTATTAGATGTGGTTGTCACTTGCCATGATATTTTGACTTGAGATCCTTGGAGGGTGTACCCATTTGTTTTGCAAGACCTTGTTTTGTGGACAATTTTGGAGGGACAAGCCTAGCTTGGGCTTCCATGGGGCTTGAAGCCCACGGGTTGGATGCCAAGGGCCCACATGATAGATCATGATGACTTGCCTTTGGAGGCCCAAAAGACACCTTGGATGACCTCACCATGCCCTCACAAGTCAAACGACTTGATTTGGAGGCCAAAAACGTCACCTTAAGGAGCTTAACATCATGCTTGAGGGGGTTTTGAGTGGTGATGAAGACATATGGCACGTTTTGAATGAAGGAGGCTTTGAACCATGAGGAAAAGGCCTGGATGAATGACATGTGGCCTTTCAAGGCCTAACCATGCATCCCCAACTCCAATGACTTGCTCCAAGTGACAAATTGTTGACCTAAGAAGGGATGACGTCTTGTGTTAGGGTTTTCTTTATGTGAAAATTAGAATTAAAATATTATTATTTGGTTTAAGGGGTAAGATAAGGGTTGTTGACCCCTTATCTTATGTTTTACCCTAATGTATGTGGACAAACTATGTTTTAAACATTTTGTATACATAGAGATCATGTGAATCTCATTTCATAAAATAACTCTCCCATTGTGAGAAGTATTTGGATGAATTTTTTGCTACCCTTGGTCATTTTCTCTCTCTTTTTCATTTGTCATGATTTACTTTGCTATTGGTGGAAGGAAGTGGTGCGCTACCTCTTGTTGAGTATTTCTCTTGCATATTGGTGGATAATTCTTAGTAAAGTGGAAGTTTCTATTGTTGATTCTTGCTCTAGGTGAATGGTTTTATCTTTGTATTGTCTCTTTTTCTTGGTTACAAGGTTAATTGGTCGAATTTATTGGGGATTATAAGTGCATACAACCCCACTAAGATCATCAATATTTGTCTTGGAAATAATTTGTTACTTAAGGTAGTGCTAGGAGAAGTAAAATGGCTTACACCGTCCTAGCACTTTCCTAGTTAGCTTTACTTGCCTTGGGGAGTAAGAGGGTTTACACCCCCAAGGAAGTAGTATAGTTAACTCATCTTTTGAATCCATAAACACAATAGTTAAAGCACTAATCATTTACCATTTGAATTGGAGAAATAAAATTGTTGCATTGGGATATGTGAGAACACGAGATAATCAACTTGTCTAAATTGCAATCTCTTCTTGATGTTATGGGCTTGTCATAGCCACAAGGGCATCTTAATTGCATAAGTATTTTTTGCGGCTGTTATAAAATTTCATCTACAACCATTAGGGCTTCATAAACCCTAACACTTTTTCATTTATAACTTGTTTTTCAACCATCCAAATTTGCTGAAAATTTGCCAAGATAATCTACTAGGCCTAGATCAATTTTTGGATGGACTCTTTGTAAGTTTTAGTGGTTGGATTTACTGTTGTAACAACTTGTTTGCTACAGACATAAGGCTGAAAAACATCTCTGCAAACATATTTTATTATAGCCTTGTTTCATTGCTAAAGTCTTGTGCTTTCATTATTGAGTATTACTAATGTTTATCTAGCTTATCCCTTGCATCATCTAATGGAATTTTAGCAATTGTTTAGTAGCTTAAATACTTATTTTATTTTTGATATACATTGTTGTTTATTGATGCAATTAGGGACAACAAGCCTAAATTTCTTTTCCACCTAACATTATACCTGTATATTTGGCTTGTTCTTGTGTCTTGGGCATGTACAATCACTCTTTACAGGTGCTCTTATCTCTTGGAAACTTTTGGCTACCACTTAGACTCTTTCTTAATCACTTCCCCATTTTCTGTCTTTACGTATAGGGCGACCTTCCTTCATTTCTTCATTTTCCATCTCATTTTCCCAGGGTCACGGAGATCCCCCCCTTGAGGTGACTTCTCCATCTCCAAAGTGACGAGAATACCTGCCTGAGGTGACAATGGGTAGGTGTTCTCCAAGTTGTCGCCATTTGGTAGTTGGTTCAAGCTTTTCCCAACCTACAACTTGTGTGATAACATGTACAACACGATAATTAGGATAAGAGGATTCTAGTAATATTATGGGAATACAAGACGACCTGCAAACGATTGACTAAGCATACTCCATTCAGGTTGGTCTATGGAAAAGAAGCAGTGATGCCATTGGAATTTGCGGTACCAAATCTTAGAATTGTAGTCACAACATAGATGTCAGATGACCAAGCACTACAAAGGAAGTTGGATGAGTTATTGGAACTGGACGAAGGCCAATTAATTACGGGACAGATTCAGATAGTCGAGAAACAAAGACTAAAGTCCTGACATGATCACAACATTCAACACAACAATCTACAACTCGGATCTTTGATATTACTATATGAAAACAAGTTTCTAAAACACCCAGGTAAGTTGCACACACACTGGTTAGGACCCTTCATCGTTCAAATTATTGATCAATGGAAGTTGGTTGAAGGCATATTATGGTTCATAGGGGTCGGATGCACCATGAATTGAGAAATTTTCAGAGTTGGTGTAGAGTAGGAGTTAGGTAGGTAGGAATAAAGGCACGTATACCTATGCAATGATTAGTAGGATATAACAAATATAGGGAATTTGTGGGTAAGGATGGGTTCGTACCCACACAAATCTAGAAGATTCATAAAAATTTAAGGGTTAAATGTGAGAGTGAAAGAGAAAGTACAAAATAACCGGAGGACAGTGGGCCAATAGGGCCTATGTGAAAACATGATAGCGATGTGATAGGAAATTGGGCTTAGACAGGTCATAACAACATGGTGCAAGAGAACAATTATGGCAACACATCCCAAAAGGCGTGTTGGTGGTACATCAATACAATGTGTTTGGTGCCATGATAGATCAGGACGACATGGGAAATGTGAATGATCATTGTAGCAGATATAACCAACGGACAATAATCACAACACATTGAGAATTAGAGGCACTGTTGAGAAAGTGGCCACATGGGAAGAATGACCCTCATGGCTATTTATATTCACCATTGTCTTGCTACCAATTACTTTGCTAAGATTTAAACCACAACATTTAGATATTTTAAAGAGCAACATGCAGTTCAAGCCAAGCCAAAGAGCCAAACTCGCTTCCTTCCTACCTTTGGGCATGAGCGTCATGGCTTGTCCAGCAACAGAGAAAGGATCAATGGATAGGACCTAGTAACGGTGAGTATTCAACTCAACCGAGGATTCCCCAACACGATGGATACTTCAAACAAGCGAGAAAAATGTCCTCAAATAGGAAACAAAAAAATCCCAAAGACCAACAACTAAACTGCCAAGCGGGTTACACACCCAAGAATGTCTCTTGGGAAGGGGACCCAACCTATATTTTTTCGACTACAATGTTCGATCCATGACATAGTTCCCTGAAATGCACTTTGAAGCTTATGCAGAGTTCACCCTAGGGACCAAGGGGTGAGAATAGGTGATCCCCACGCAATGGACCAACCCAATTTTTGAATCAGGTAGTTCAATGCTACCAACATTCCCCCATATCATGCGCAACTACCCTAGTCTTAACCACCCTCATGTAGCCCATAAGAGACAGGAAGAAGACGAATGACAAGCACGATGGAAATATCACCCTAGTCAATGAATTGGAGGTCACTAGGGTGATAGTGTCGAGTCTGGGATGAAGGACTTGGCTCGAATGGCACATGAGATTTTGGGTTGCATGATGAAGGGAAAATATCCTCAGATGATCGAGACCGAGATCGATGATAGAGAGGTCAAGATCCCTGACAAATGAAGTAAGAATTCACATTTAGATTCTGAGGGTTGTCGACACATTCAAGGGCTTTCAAATGTCTACCACATCGATCGAGATAGACATTATTTTCCTAGATAGAGACCGTTAGAATCATTCCACCAGTTTGACTCAAGAGATCCAAAACTTCATCATAGAGTTAATGAAGATGGTGCTATCCATCAACCAAGTCACAATGCAATGAAGTTCGTCGACTCAAGGATGAGCCAATTGATAGTGTTGGGGGCCTATTGGCACCCTAAGGTTTTGACAAGACCATGTGTTCACCACAATTATACATTGCAAGTGTGCCACGATTTTTGCACCACACATTGCTAATATTCAGTGCCCGCGCCAACCAATTTTCTACTATGCGTGCCAACCAATTTTATATTGTATGCAAGGGATTGTAAAGTTTACATGCATGCAAAATCCTTGAAGATCCTCTATAATGATTGTAATAGTTTTTGTAACAAACCGACTAGTCATAGTCGAGGTTGTGAGTAAGCTGGCAAGTTTGTTGTGATTTCCATGCTCCGATAGAGATAAAAGGAATGCATGTGAATATGTAAGGGTTTGGTTTTCCAGTTAACAAATGATTCATTGTTAGATATTGGTTGTATTCATAGAATTGTAAGTAGAACATGAGAGAGAAAGTAGATCGAGATCTGAGTTTCAGGACTCTAGTTCTTTCTTGACTCTAGTTCTTTCAGGACTCTAGTTGTGTTAGGTTTTTCTTTATGTGAAAATTAGAATTAAAATATTATTATTTGGTTTAGGGTGTAAGATAAGGGTTGTTGACCCCTTATCTTATGTTTTACCCTAATGTATGTGGACAAACTATGTTTTAAACATTTTATATAAATAGAGATCATGTGAATCTCATTTCATAACATAACTCTCCCATTGTGAGAAGTATTTGGATGAATTTTTTGCTACCCTTGGTCATTTTCTCTCTCTTTTTCATTTGTCATGGTTTTCTTTGCTATTGGTGGAAGGAAGTGGTGCGCTACCTCTTGTTGAGTGTTTCTCTTGCATATTGGTGGATAATTCTTAGTAAAGTGGAAGTTTCTATTGTTGATTCTTGCTCTAGGTGAAGGGTTTTATCTTTTTATTGTCTCGTTTTCTTGGTTGCAAGGTTAACTGGTCGAATTTCTTGGGGATTATAAATGCATACAATCCCACTAAGATCATCAATATTTGTCTTGGAAATAATTTGTTACTTAAGGTAGTGCTAGGAGAAGTAAAATGGCTTACACCCT
>ML778944.1:541994-554692 GCA_009831015.1 Picea engelmannii
AAGGCTTGACATGATCACAACATTCAACACACCAATCTACAACTCGGATCTTTGATATTACTATATGAAAACAAGTTTCTAAAACACCCAGGTAAGTTGCACACACACTGGTTAGGACCCTTCATCGTTCAAATGATTGATCAATGGAAGTTGGCTGAAGGCATATTATGGTTCATAGGGGTCGGATGCACCATGAATTGAGAAATTTTCAGAGTTGGTGTAGAGTATGAGTTAGGTAGGTAGGAGTAAAGGCACGTATACCTATGCAATGATTAGTAGGATATAACAAATATAGGGAATTTGTGGGTCAGGATGGGTTCGTACCCACACAAATCTAGAAGATTCATAAAACTTTAAGGGTTAAATGTGAGAGTAAAAGAGAAAGTACAAAATAACCGGAGGACAGTGGGCCAATAGGGCCTATGTGCGAACATGATAGCGATGTGATAGGAAATTGGGCTTAGATGGGTCATAACAACATGGTGGAAGAGAACAATTATGGCAACACATCCCAAAAGGCATGTTGGTGGTACATCGATACAATGTGTTTGGTGCCATGATAGATCAGGATGACATGGGCAATGTGAATGATCATTGTAGCAGATATAACCAACGGACAATAATCACGACACATTGAGAATTAGAGGCACTGTTGAGAAAGTGGCCACATGGGAAGAATGACCCTCATGGCTATTTATATTCACCATTGTCTCGCTACCAATTACTTTGCTAAGATTTAAACCACAACATTTAGATATTTTAAAGAGCAATGTGCAGTTCAAGCCAAGCCAAAGAGCCGAACTCACTTCCTGCCTACCTTTGGGCATGAGCACCATTGCTGGTCCAGCGACAGAGTAAGGATCAATGGTTAGGACCTAGTAGCAGTGAAGTTTCAACTCAATCGAGGATTCCCCAACACGATGGATACTTCCAACAAGCGAGAAAAATGTGCTTGAATATAGGAAACAAAAAAACCCCAAAGACTAACAACTAAACTCCCAAGAGGGTTACACATCCAAGAATGTCTCTTAGGAAGGGGACCCAACCTATATTTTTTCGACTACAATGTTTGAGCCATGATATAGTTGCCTGATTTGCACTTTGAAGCTTATGCAGAGTTCACCCCAGGGACCAAGGGGTGAGAGTAGGTGATCCCCACGCAATGGACCAACCCAATTTTTTAATCAGGTAGTTCGACACTACCAACTTTTCCCCATATCATGCGCAACTACCCTTGTCTTAACCACCCTCATGTATCCCATAAGAGACAGGAAGAAGACGAAGGACATGCACAATGGAAATATCACCCTAGTCAATGAATTAGAGGTCACTAGGGTGATAGTGTCGAGTCTGGGATGAAGGACTTGGCTCAAATGGCACATGAGGTTTTGGGTTGCATGATGAAGGGAAAATATCCTCGGATGATCGAGACCGAGATCGATGATAGAGAGGTCAATATCCCCGACAACTGAATTAAGAATTCACATTTAGATTATGAGGGTTGTCGACACATTCAAGGGCTTGTGAATGTCTACCACATCAACCGAGATGGACATTATTTTCCTAGATAGGGACCATTAGAAGCATTCCACCAGTTTGACTCAAGAGTTCCAAAACTTCATCATAGATTTAATGAAGACGGTGCCATCCATCGACCAAGTCACAATGCAATGAAGTTCTTTGACTCAAGGATGAGCCAATTGATAGTGTTGGGGGCTTGTTGGCACCCTAAGGTTTTGACAAGACCACATGTTCACCACAATTATACATTGCAAGTGTGCCACAAGTTTTTCACCACACATTGCTAATATTCAGTGCCCGCGCCAACCAATTTCTACTATGTGTGCCAACCAATTTTATATTGTATGCAAGGGATTGTAAAGTTTACATGCATGCCAAATCCTTGAAGATCTTCTATAATGATTGTAATAGTTTTTGTAACAAACCGACTAGTCATAGTCGAGGTTGTGAGTAAGCTAGCAAGTTTGTTGTGATTTCCATGCTCCGATAGAGATAAAAAGAATGCATGTGAATATGTAAGGGTTTGGTTTTCTAGTTAACAAATGATTCATTGTTAGATATTGGTTGTATTCATAGAGTTGTAAGTATAACATGAGAGAGAAAGTAGATCGAGATCTGAGTTTCAGGACTCTAGTTCTTTCTTAATGAGTCTCAGTGTAGGCTACGACCCTCCATGTAAATGAATGTTTATCTGTGATTAATGAATGAAGGTGGGAGGCCCATTTGATATTTTATCATGAGTTCAATTTTGAATTAATGCTTGTTAGATATGTTAGGTTGTGTGCGACTGGTATAATGTTGTCATGAATGAGTATAATGATGCTATGAATGAATAGAATCTAATGCGTAGCTTGTATTCAAGTGTTTCATGTTTGTAATATTCCAACATGCTCTGCACAACCATTTGATCTATGTGATTCTTAAGCACGTTTCAGGTGAAACCTTATTCAGTCCATGAATATGTAATATGTTGACACAAATGGGGTATTTGTTGGTGAATCCTTTCGAACCCAGGGTCTGAAACCTTAAGCCATCAAAGACACAACACAAACAGAAACAACATGACCAAAACTAGAAAATGGTTGGTCAATTATTTCCTAGACACACACAAAGTGGGTATAATTACAAATAGTCTACGAGAAAAGGGTTTGTTTTGGTGCATGGAAAGTTCACATGGAGAATCAAGCTACCCAAGGGAATGGATATTCTAGTGGAAATGAGCTTCTAACAAGATCAATATTTTAGTGGAATCAATTTTCTCATATGAAATTCATCTCCAAACTCACTCTTGTATGTATGGAATGCCCAACCAAGAACACATTGAAAAGGATGAAACCTAGCCATCTTCTAGTGATCCCTTGAATACATCTCGAACCAATGTCGATTATATCCCTCATGCACCCAAGACACCTCTAAGGAGGACCACACACAATCAACATTCTAAGGTTTCCTACAACTATAGTGTTGTTGATGAGTTGGCTCAATCCCCTTCTTCCATTTAGTGTTAGAGGTCCTTCAAACCTACCCTTCTCAAAGAAAAGCCTTAATGACCACCATTTGAGCTATTGATCCTTCACATTCCTAGCTAATGGCACTTTATTTGGAAAATACAAATCCTTGGATTTCTCCTTTTGTCGTGTTCTATATCCCGTTCATAGTAAAAATCCTCATCGTTCATTATTACAATGTGGATGAAGGGGCATCAACTTGTGTTATCTCTACCATGGTCTAGAAGGAGTTAGGTTCTCCATAGTTGATTCCATCCACCATCACAATCCACACCTATGATAGATGCCCTTCCCATCCTTAGGGATTTACCAAAATGTTCCCATCGAACTAAAAGGTAAAACAAGCTTGATAAACCTAGAAGTTGCATTCTTCTGACTTGATTCTAATATCTCACTAGGACGTAGTTACATGTATGTTGCGAAGGTGGTTGCTTCATCAATTTTGCACATCATGCAATTCACTCATGATTAGAAGATTATGACACTCATCCAACTTACATACTATGAACCAAATGCAACCTCCAATATAAAAAATGTTTTACCCACCATCACAGGCATTGCATTGCTTCCCACCTTGCTAGTAGTGACTTGTGGCTTGTTCAAGGACTCATCCGTGGGGTCTAAAAGGGCACTCCACCCCAAATCAACTATATCGAATCACCTTTTGCATGCACTATCTCCAATTGGGCACTAGCCCTCCCATATGAGATGCCTTCCTCCTACTTCCAAAGCACCCCTTATTTTCTTGGGAAATCATTTGCTCCATCTATTGTGTCTCCATCATTAAGAAAAGTGGTCCATATCCTTAAGAGGCCTTCTCCTTTAGTGGCCACTTATCTAGATACTTCTAGCCCCTTTCGTGTTTCCACCCCTTAGCATAGTTAGGATCTCAATTATGGCTACCCTCAACCTCCATGGCTTGACCATCAAGGTATCTATTTGGTACATGTACCCTCAATATCCTTATAATTCTTACCATGTACCCCTAATTAGTTTGATCTTATTCCCTAATTCTCCCCCTAATCAATTCCTATCTAGTAATCACGATCTACCTACAAAGTCACGATAAAAGACTTAGCCTCATGCAAAGAAGAACCACATTAAGTAGAGGGCTAAGGGCACCACCCCACGTATCAAACATTACTCCATTGTAATAGTATTTTCCTCAACCCCACCACCAACAATCAAATTAAATATGATGTCATGATTAGTTTAATTGCTAATGAAAATGCCCTTCACTTTAGTCACCCTCAAGTGTACATGATCATCACATTGTTGAACAACTTCTACATCATCCAAGATCCGCATCTTTTTCAAAAATATCTACGCAATATACTTCTATCATGATATTTTGACACCATTACATTCATTCATGTTCCCATAAATCATAACACATTTGTAGATGATTTAGCAAATCAATTTCTAAATGAGCACATTTCTCATTAATGTAAGCATGAAAAGAAAATACATATGTATAAAAACACATTGTTTTTTAAACCATTCCAGGAATATAAAAATTACACATCATGTAAAGTGAAATGAATAAGGTTTTACCTGATTATTAAAATGTGTTCCTAATCCCAAGCATAAGATAGTTCCATTGTTCCCTCATTACCACTTAGGATCCCCAACCACCACCTCAAAGAATAACATATTTTAAAGTAATGTAAATTATTAAAATATTCAACATAATTTGTTTAATTTTTTACTATTATGTACAACAAATTTCATTAAATAACAAACATTCATAAAAAGATGCATCATGGCAGCTAGCTAACGATGACTGTTTGAGGAATATTAGAAAGGAACATTCTTATTCTCTAATAATATAATGTAAAAGTTAAAATAGTTATAATATTCTCTAAAGATATGTACATTTGTGGTGGGGGCATACGATATGTACATATAAGGACTATAGTTAGAGGCTACATTTTCATATATTAAAACAAGTCACTCAATTTTTTCGGTGGAGTGGGGTCCATTCTTTTGAGATGTATCGAGATGATCTTGTAAAACGTGTTACCATTTAATTTGAAATAAGATGGTCGAATAATGTGTTGTACCAAATAAATATCTAATAGAATCTCAATGTAATTGTGCTTTCACAAAAAAGTTGTGACCCTTGTCACATGTAATTATTTTCTTTTAATTGAACCCATTTTATTTTTATTATTATATATTTTTTAATCGAATCAACTTTAATTTTTTTAATATAATATTATATAAAATAATTATACGATAACTCTAACGTTACAACATTTCTCCATATTAAACTATAATCAATGATATTTCATTTCTGTCCCTCTTTATCACACATCATTCTATAAAACAACTGAAAGTGATATAAACATTATTACTTTCTAGTTCATTAGATACCTATCTTATTCATTCTTTATTTTATTTCTTTTTATTTTTTTATTTACAATTTGACTAAACAGTTCCGCCAATTTAATTTTTTAAATCATAATTACTTTTATAAAATAATATAATAAAACTTGGTTCATGATGAACTTTACACTTAGACTTATACAAATGGATTCCAAAGTTTTATTCTACAAATAAAGTGCACTTTTCATGAACATGTGCACAAGTTATGTGTAACTAAGACGACCAACAATCTCCTCATTCTTTTTTTAAAGTTTTTTTTTTAATATATTTTCCTTGCTTTTATAAGTGTTTTGAAACATACTTATTTATAAGTTTTAATAATAATGTTATTGTTCATGATTTTGATATAAAAATATATTTTTTTAATTCTTACATATACAATTTAATGCATTATAAATTAATATATTTTTCTTATAAATATCTTACATAAATACAATTTAATGTATTATAAATTAAGTGTTGCATGGTAGCGTAGTCCTTGTCAGGTTGGAATGGGAGTAAATGCGACCTAGTATAGACACGTGGCTAGAAAATTGAAATACATGTGGTTTGCATGTAGAACATAGTATTCTCGAATTAGTTCTTCCTAAAAAATATAAAAAATTATCAACATTTGAAAGGTTGTTGGACATAAAAATTTTAGCATTACCAAATTAGTTATCTTTAAAACAAGGGTTCATGAACACAAAAGAAATTGAAATTTATGAAATTATAGGTTCCTGGACAGCATAAACTATACATACCAAAAATGTAATTTTATAAAGTAGATATTTAGTTTTATACATATGAAATATGTACTTTTATAATGGATGGCAGGTTGTCGAGCTAAAAATTGGGCCAAATTGAGAAGTGGAGTTGTGGACTATAGAAATTTATTAGAAATTAATAAATTATACATACGAAATATCTACCTTTAGTAAAATAGATATTTAGTTTTATACATACGAAATTTGTACTTTTATAAAGTATGGGGATGAGATTTTACAGAGCATGCACAGAGCCCTCATTGGATACTTAGTCAGTTTTTGGATCGTGGGTTTTCGGGCTAGCGGACTCAAAATTGGGCCTTTGATGTTCTATGCCCTACAAATAGCACCGACAATTCCGCGATATATAAAATGAGACGCGGAGTTGCGGACTCTACAAATTTACTAGAAATTAATAATGTCTGTTACATATCTGTGGAAATTACATGAACATTTAAAAGCATATAATAGAATAGTAATAATGTGTGTTACATTTAGTTTGCTTTAAAACTAAGGCTTTTCTTGGACAAAAAAAATTATAACATTGCCGAATTAGTTTTCTTTACACGTTTTATAAAGCATGCACAGACCCTTCATTCCATACTTAGGCAGTTTTTGGATCGCGGGTTCTCGGGCTAGCGGGCTAAAAAATGGGCCTATGTTGTTATGTGCCCTAGAAATAGCATCGAGAGTTCCGCAACATACAAATTGACAAGAGGACTTGCGAACTATAGAAACTTATGCCCTCATTGGATACTTAGTCAGTTTTTGGATCGCGGGTTCTCGGGCTGGCGGGCTCAAAATTGGGCCTCTGATGTTTCGTGCCCTACAAATAGCACTAACAGTTCCGCGATATACAAAATGAGACGTGGAGTTGCAGACTCTACAAATTTACCAGAAATTAATAATGTCTGTTACATATCTGTGGAAATTACATGAACATTTAAAAGCATATAATATAATAGTAATAACGTGTGTTACATTTAGTTTGCTTTAAAACTAAGGCTTTTCTTGGACAAAAATAATATAGCATTGCCGAATTAGTTTTCTTTGCACACGTTTTATAGAGCATGCACGGAGAGCTCATTCCATACTTAGGCAGTTTTTTGGATTGCGGGTTCTCGGGCTGGCGGGCTAAAAAATGGGCCTCTGTTGTTCCGTGCCCTAGAAATAGCACCGAGAGTTCCGCAACATACAAATTGCCAAGCGAAATTGCGAACTATAGAAACTTATGCCCTCATTGGATACTTAGCCAGTTTTTGGATCGCGGGTTCTCAGGTTGGCGGGCTCAAAATTGGGCCTCTGATGTTCTGTGCCCTACAAATAGCACCGACAGTTTCACGATATACAAAATGAGACGCAGAGTTGCAGACTCTACAAATTTACTAGAAATTAATAATGTTTGTTACATATCTGTGGAAATTACATGAACATTTAAAAGCATATAATAGAATAGTAATAACGTGTGTTACATTTAGTTTGCTTTAAAACTAAGGCTTTTCTTGGACAAAAAAAATATAGGATTGCCAAATTAGTTTTCTTTGCACACGTTTTATAGAGCATGCACGAAGGCCTCATTCCATACTTAGGCAGTTTTTGGATCACGGGTTCCCGGGCTGGCAGACTCAAAAAAGGGCCTCTGTTGTTTCGTGCCCTAGAAATAGCACCGAGAGTTCCGCGACATACAAATTGACAAGCAGACTTGCGAACTATGGAAACGTATGCCCTCATTCGCGAGTTCTCGGGCTGGTGGGCTCAAAATTGAGCCTCTAGTGTTATGTGCCCTACAAATAGCAATGACAATTCCGCGATATACAAAATGAGACGCGGAGTTGCGGACTCTACAAATTTACTAGAAATTAATAATGTCTGTTACATATCTGTGGAAATTACATGAACATTTAAAAGCATATAATATAATAGTAATAACGTGTGTTACATTTAGTTTGCTTTAAAACTAAGGCTTTTTTTGGACAAAAAAAATATAGCATTGCCGAATTAGTTTTCTTTGCACACATTTTATAGAACATGCACAGAGCCTTGATTCCATACTTAGGCAGTTTTTGGATCATGGGTTCTCAGGCTGGCGGGCTAAAAAATGGGCCTCTGTTGTTCCGTGCCCTAAAAACAACACTGAGAGTTCCACGACATACAAATTGACAAGCGGACTTGCGAACTATAGAAACTTATTATAAAATTAATAACGTATGTTACATATCTCTGGAAATTACATCAACATTTAAAAGCATACAATAGAATAGTAATAACGTCTGTTACATAGTTTCATGGAGGAAAACAGAAAGAAATTAGCATTCCCGAACTAGTTTGCTCGAAAGCAAAGGGTTCTAGACAGAAGAGAAATCAAAATCTATCAAAGTATAGGTTCCTGGACACCCAAAAAGTTAGCATACAATAGAATATTAACAACGTCGTTAAAGACAAAAAAATTAGCAAACAATAGGACACAAGAAATGTAGCAGATCCGAATTAGTTTTCTTTGGAACAAACAAGAAAGGTTCCTGGAAACCCAAAATTTAGTATACAATAAAGGCATTGTCGAATCAGTTTTCTTTGGAATTTATCAAAAATTAATAATGGATGTTACATGTTTCTGGAAATTTAAATGTGTTTGTCATATAGACTAGGATTGGGGCTCCTGCGAACCATAAAAAGAAATAAGTACAAGAATTAGGAACGTCGAAAGAAGAAGTGCGAGACGGTAGAGAGGAAGACCTTAAAAGAAGAAATTGGAAGTTATGAGTCTTTGGTTACAGTTTTCTATTTAAAGAGGTCATAAGTGGATTGATAAAGAAAACAAGACGACAACATAGACTTAAAGTGGATTGATAAAGAAAATAAGATGCCAGTATAGACTTAATATGAAGCCGATGCGTTTTTGTTGCTGTCGTCGATGGTCAGTAGAGTCATGTTGATCGGTTGTTGCCCTTCCTGGACGAGGCTGTCCATTCTCTATTGGAACCATTCTTTGATGTGGCTTTTCATGGGGGCTCTGTTGATTTCATCTCGGATTTCTATGTCGTAAAGGTCATTTTTTAATTTCCTTAGATCCATTGAAATACTATGCAGACTCTGTTCAATTTCTTCATTGTGTGTCGCATAGTCCAGTACCCAACGCTCGTGCTCATCTAGACGATGTTCAATTATGCCGTAAAACTTTTCGAAAGACAACCCCTTTAAAATATCAACTTGTTCCTGGAAGGCTTCTTTGGTGATTGACAACGATTTGAGAATTAAGTTTGGATCTTGAACCTCATTGGTAGTTCCGGCTAAGTCCATTTGCAATAGGCTTGTGAATAAATCTTCCTTTTCTGATATGACTTGTTTACATGATTTGACAATGAGCTCCAGGTTGTCAACTTTCTTTTGCCAACATGCTTTTATTTTTTTGGTCCGCTTTAGGGAGGAGAGTTTCTCTTGTCTTCTTTTTAGTTATGATGTGTTGACGACATAGTTGGAAAAAGGGGCCAGCACCTCATCACATAAATGTTGTTCATTTCTTAAATTCACCTCCAAATGTTGCAGGAAATCATTGGCCTTCTTTCCTAAGGAAACTAAATTTTGCGATGTTTCCCAGGCTTCAGTAAGTAGATGCATTCTTTTGTTGATGTTATTCTCTACAAGGGCTCTAGAGCATGCAAGGAGGGTAGAGGATTCTTTCATCTTGGTTGTAGTGGTAGCAGGCACGATTTTTTCCAGAGGACTGGCAAATTCTGGGGTTGCAATGAAAGCCTGCTCATATTCGTTGAGGCGGTCTTTCAGATTGGCATTTTCCGTCTCAATTCCTCCAATGGAATCACGAAGAATTTCACCAGTTACCTGGTGAAATGAGGAGATTTGGGACGACTGCATTTCCCTAAAGTTAATCTCTGTGTGAGATTTGCCTTTCCTGTTTTTTACATCTTTCTTTTCAATGACCATACTTTTAGTTTGGCTGTCAAAAATAGTGCTCTGGATTACGAAGGATTCATCTACATCAAAAAAGTCGGTCTCAGATATTTCCATCGTGGACAACCCAATTTTCTACATGTGTTCAGTTTCAATTTCAAGTTGCATTTTTCCACTTTCAATTTCAGGTTCCTCCGCCTGCCCTGCATTGTTTTTTCTATTCTTTGCTAGTGGAATTTTGTGAGAACTATCAATATTTATGCGAGGAGGTTTCTTATCTCCTCCTCCGCTCGAAGAATTCTGGCTTGCTTTCTTACTGGGGTGGACCGTCGAAGCGATGCTCCGTGATGTCGTGCTCTTGGGAGTGCTGGTGGGGGACTGGGTACTCTTCTCATCGGATACTTTTCCATGTTGTCTGTACAATTCAATCGCGCTTTGCAATGTCTCTGCGTCGCAATCGGCAGAAGTAGGATTGTTGTCAACATTGTTCCTATCTTGGGTCAGCTGTCTATCGATAAAAGAGGTGTTAAAGCCAACAACCAGTAAATGTTCTCGAAAAATTCCATTAGGGTCAAACCCTTTTAGCCTTTCAACGTATGTTAGGTTCAATTTCTTGAAATGAGCGGCAAACTTGTCAATCTTGTTGATGTTTCTGCACACGAAGTCTCCGACTTTCCAGGGCAGAGGAATGAACTGGTTTTTTTTCTTGTCATGGAAAAAATGCAACCAGTGGTTGTATTGCCTTGCTATTTCTACAAAAAAACATCTTGTCTGTGATGTGGCATGGAAGGAAGGCAGGATTTTCCTTAGAGCCAAAGACCATGAGGACACTGTGATTTTCCTCTTGCTCAAGTGTGCCCTTCCTGTTCAAAAACTTGGTTGCGTGGCCAAACATCCGCAGAGAATCCTTGCCTAACAGTAAATCTTTGAAAATTGAGACAAATCCATTAAAAACTTCATAAGAACAATGGGAGGCCTTGTGCCTCCATAGGGCCTCATACCTGAATGTTACTAGGTCGAATCCACAGTTTATTTTATTGGAAAGAGAAAATTTTGGAAACGGGCAACAATGCACAATTGTGACAATTAAGTAGGATGACATATAAAATTTATTCGATTCTTTGAATCATGACAACTGGGAACAGAGCTCAATGGAAATTAGCTTCCCCCAATCGAAAATGTATTGTTCCTTAACCGTGAAATACAAAATATAAATAATTATATGGGAAATGCTTGCAGTGGATGCCTATCTCGTTATTATTGTAAACAACCAAGCGATTTCCCATAATGGATTTCTAAAGGAACTTACCTGCAACCTTGTTATATCTTCAGGAACTGTTGTCGGGTCTTCGAGGAAGTCGGCTAAGATGTCCATCCCGTTATCATGTTTTTCTAGACACTGTTTGCAATCGTGTCCTATGAACGTCAATGTTGGCTTCGACAATTTTAACATCTCGTGAAAGACCTGAGGTGACAAAGAAACAGGAGAATGGTCAAGCAGTGGAATAATTATTTGGCCTAGAATATATTTTTCAGCGCACCAAGAGACCACCTCCTTACAGTCAAAAACTTCAGGGACGCAGCCTACATGAGCGATTCCAGAGGTCCAAATCACTTCGTTCTGGGCGGAATGGGATGAATAGTAAAAGTATGCCCTAGACCACTGGAAGTTCTGGTCCTCGTGTGCGAACATATTTACTGTATCTCCACAAAATTGTTGTTGACCTACTGCCATAATTCTACAAGAACGTTTGTTTGCTCCAGACGATGAATGAAATGAAAATTTGGAAGGGATAATATAAGCCTGCACAAATTTTGGTCTAAAGCGTGTGAATGGGAGATGTCCTCGAGACTTTCATTGATTAATGGCAATTTGGATGGTTGTTGCATGATGTGTTGTTAACATTAAAAACTAGTAATTGCATACATAGAAAATGCGAACATGGAGGATATTGCAATCAACGATTAAGCATTGTAGATTTCTTGAGCAGCCCAATACGACGATGGTGTTCGAGATGAACAATCAGAAGGGACAAAATAACTCTCTGCACATGTTGGTTTAATGCGTAATAATGGGAGATCTCCTCGAGCGTTTCACTCATTAATGACAATGTTGACGGTTCCTGAATGGTCACCTGTTCACATGAAAGGTTTCTAATTGCATAGTAAGAAAGTACAGAGGTCGCGGGCACAGGAAAAAAACAGCTACAAAATAGGGTTGCAAGGTACAACCGTTGAAGGTGAGGGAACGAGGGTCAAATTGTATGTATCGAAACTTTTTTGGTGCAATGCGCATAACAATGAAGAGGGTATGGTAGGACAACCATAAAGATAGGAAGTTAGTGGGGATGGAAGGCAGTGATAGATACTTTGAAACATTTGTGAGCTGTGGTAGAGTGAAGAGCGGACGATATCAGAATGCGATAGTCAATTTGTATATTGTGCAGGGTGCGATGCCACCTATTTTGTACCTCTGTGTCCAGTTGTCACTACTAAGAGATAATTTAGTATTGAAAATAAATTTTTAGATACTGGTAGATACTTCATAGGTATTAGCATCTGTAAACAATGGAAATCTCCACCTTGCCAGCCCTGCATTCCGTGTGTCAATTTGTATATCACGGAACTA
>ML778944.1:564388-593313 GCA_009831015.1 Picea engelmannii
CATAAAAACTGTTTGCAAAGATATTAGGTAAACTTGAATTCATGACCTCCCAGATTCCTACATGGTAAAGGAGGCCAAATAACCAAGTTGAAGGCCAAATAACCAAATTGAAGGCAAAATCTACAACATGCACATATATTACTCTACAAGCATAGCTATAAAGATCCAAAACTGCGCAGTAGAGCACACATAAGAGAATCGAGCCAAAATGCCAAGACATTCTTGCATGTCCTTAAATAAAAGAACAATGAGGTTAGGTCACTTATGATATGAATATAGTTGTTAGCAACGGTCAAATATCGATCGACTCGACATAGATTTCCCTTAGCACAAAGATCAAATATGAGCTCGATCAAATACGCTAAGCACATTCTCTATGTGCATAATGCTCTTAGGTGCAACCCTACCAATGGTTAGCCTTCTTGTACACGTCTAACCAAAGTCTCAATAATGATGCATCACTACCGCTATAATGACATATTCATACATTGAGATTTTATTGGATGTTAATAGTCTATTAATTCTATATTTTTTTCGCCTTCTTGTCTTTTTATATAAAGGTGAGGATATATTCTGTCAAACACACTGCCACATAAAACTCACATATACGATGTTCTACATTGACATGTGAAGTCACATACAAAAATGTACAACAACTAAATTTATATATAATCATACCTAAGAGTAATATCAACCTTTCGTACTACTTTAATTATGACATATATAATCATAAAATAACACTATTTATTAATTCAATTTATATAATCAATAAGAATATTTATACAAATTCAAATCTCACTCAATACAGTTTGAGTGGGCCTAATTACTTAGAACATGTATTTCCTCTTATAATATCACAAGTTCAAATCCAAAGTGAATAGGATATATATTATACCTTTGAAGACTTTAATAATCAAATCACTAACCCTTATTCTACAAACAAAAAAAATCTCATACACCAATTTATTTAATATCTAGCTTAATCCTAATCTTAAAATTAAATTATTTATTATAATAACATTTTTCTCATATAATAATAATAATAATATTCTATTTTTAAGATCACAATAGAACCCACCAAATTGATGTATAAAAACTCTTTATTTGTGAGACGTGTAGTATTATTTATTCATATATATATATATATATATATATATAAATAATACTACACATAAAATTTAATAAGTTTAACTTTAAAGATTTATGCCCACCAAAGGGAGGCCCATCTCAACAACTAGCCACATAGGACGGGCTTTCTCATGTGTCATTTAAAATCTCCCCAACCTCGTCATTGCTTATGTCACACGCTAATGTCATTTAGAATTATGCGTGGACAGCTCACTCGACCAAAAAAAAAAAGGGCAAGATGCCTTTTTGTGGTCGTTAATTTAATATACACACAATATATATGGCAGTCTCACACACATTACTATTTCCGCTATGTAGCGGGTATATAAATCTAGTTGGCGAACTGTCGCTTTGTTTTCGTTATCTTTTTCTTTGTCTATAGGTCGGTCGGTTAAAAAAGGCGCGGAAGATTTATTCAGGGTTTTGATATATTTAGATTTTCTGCTTTTCCACTGCATTCACAGCGGCAATTTCTGTATTTAGACGAGAGCAGAGTTGTTTCAAAGCGTTATAAGTGTATAGTATTGAAGATCCCAGCAATTGGATCATGTAAGGTAGCATGCAAAACATAGATGTTTTTTGTCCAGGTAATCCTTTTATCCGTCCGTTTTAAAATTTTGGATTGTATTTATTGTTCTGTGACTGCGAGGTTCCAGTATTGATTATGCTTGGTGCCGATGATTTTTTTGGTGTCTTGCAGGTTTGAATCTTTTTGCTTGTTTGGGTTAAAACTTCTCGTCCAGAGGTTTTATTTTTACTGGGTCTATGGGCCGTCAAAGAAGAAACCAGAGGACGGATGGTGAACGAGGTATGCCATCGTGGGCGAGAAACGGCAGTTCCGACCACCGATTTCGCCCCGCGAAATCTACTGCTAGTATGTATTCTTTCTTAATGATCGTTTTGTCATATTTTCGTATTTGGGTTCATTATCAGATAGCCCAAAATGTCTTTCAGTGTTGTGGTTTCCTGGATGATTGTTTTAAATTAGGCTGTTTAATGGATAGGAAAGGCGGTTTTGCTTTTGCCGATGGTTTAATTGATTATGTCTTCGTGTCTGTTTAATGGGGACTGGATTGAATTTTAAAAGCTTTGTTGGTGCTTTTTGCTTTTTCGCTGGGTCAAAAAACATTATATTAACAGAAGATTAAATTACAGAAAGTAGAAACCGGGACCAGAAGTATAAAAATTAAAAAATATTCACAAAATTGGCAAACCCCTTTACAGGGACTAGAAGTATAAAAAATATTAACAAAATTGACAAATAGTTCATGCCGAGAGAAAACTTGTGACTACTTGTAAACAGAAGGGAAACTTATTAACTTATTGCTCTTTGGGAGGCCTGCCTTTGTTCTGATTCCAGAGTTTGTCATTGTTGTCCGAACTTGGGGGGGGGGGGCAGAACACCCAGGTATGGGTTTTGCTTGTAGAAGTGTTCCCACCTGCTCAATTATCCTCTTCTGAATGGTAATATCCAACATCTCTCCAATACCCATCTCTGTCACAACCTGGTCTCAGGTTGAACGCATGAAGTGGTTTCGACTCACACCAGTGTTCCATTCTCCTCTTGACGTCTGCGGCTTGTCTTGATTCCAACTTTGTCTTTCTGATACCCATCTCTGTCACAGCCTGGTCTCAAGTTGAATGCATGAAGTGGTTCCGACTCACACCAGTGTTCCATTCTCCTCTTGACGTCTGCAGCTCCATCCCAATTACTCATCCTTCCACATCATCTCTTGGAGCTCTACCATGGCTTCCTTCTTGATTTCCCACATCATTTCTTTAAGCTCAGATTTGAAAGCCATTTGCTCCTCCTATGCATTCAGCGTTCATAAGATGATTCCCAATTCCAGCCAGTGATTTGTGGATCTCCTGCTTAAAGAGAGTGCCAGTTAGATAGATGCAGTGACAATCACATGTCTCTCCCCATTCCTGGATGGACTGCCTACATCCGATTGTCTCCTAATTCCAAGTCTCTCCTTCCCTAGTAACCAGGATGGGTGTCCCATCCAAGGCTCAAGCCCATCTTTTTCAGCTCTGCAATTGTTGGGAAAGAGCCTTTCCCAATCGATAGTTCTGTCATGGGGCATTTTGAGGCTCAGTTCTCGGCCTTCCTTTCCTTCCTCTAATCTGCCACAATCTCCCAAGTCCCACTCGAAAATAGTTCAGCCCAAGGAAAGAAAGTGGCAAACCTCAGAGGATTTTTAGGTGCAAAGCATAGAATGGAAATATTGATTAGAATACTCCTCCATAATCACAGTTTATTGCCAAGTTGGTGGAGTTATTGCACTGGGGTGCTGTTTGGTTGAGCACCGGATCTGCCTGCTTTGGGAATCGAGCTTCCAGCCTGGAGAAGAGGTTAATCTTTGCATATCCTGACTACAATTTGGGAGTCTTCATCAACTACCACTCTTTTCAAGCCTTAATCTCAGACATACTCTAATTGCTTCCATTAGAGCTCTCAGTTTATCTGAGTATGTGTGTCCACCCCTGTATTTTGTGTAAACTGCTAACATGTCTGCAGTAATGACCCTTGTTAATAATTTAGTAATACCCCCCCTTTTAGCTCCCCTGTCAGGATCTCCTCCCTTAGGGGTTTCCCATTGGACCTCTCAGGGACCAGTATGCTGTCCTTCATCAGGAGCTTTGTTTGTGCCTGTTATCTGCAACTGAGTTGAAAAATATGAGATTTTTTTGGGGATATCTGTTTCATTAATTTATCTCCAAATGGTGAATTTGGTTGAAAGTCATGAGATTATTGGGTCTTTGTTAATGGTGGTCAAGCTGGAAATTATTAGCTTTTTGAATTGGGTTGAAACTTGAAAGCTATATTGTTCTTAGGTACTTGATATTGGTTTGTATTTTCTAAATGTATATGTTATTGGCAAGTTGGGTAGAAAATCATAATATTTGTAGGTTGCAATTTTTATGGATTTTTCAGGGTGTGTGGTGTGTATATATAGATATATATTGTTGAAAACTAGACAAGCTATAGGAATTGAACCTAAGATCTGTCCTCAAGTAGTTGGCTGCTTTACCATTGAGATAGATGTCCCTTCATGACATGCACCCTTAAGGTTCAATATAAAGTTGTGGATTGCTAACTTCAACCCCACTAGGCACTCTTTGGCTCAGGCCTACAAACCACCTCGAGCCTACCTAGCTCTATCACGATGTTGAAAATTGGACAATCTAGGAGTCAAACGGAGGTCTTTCCCTTGGTTGATCTAACGAACTGGATTGCTACCTCGAACACCCCCCTTCTATGAAAAATCCAAGCCCTAGGTGACTAAAGTTCTTATGATCTCAATCAAACAAGTAGATTGCTGAATTTTGTTATTGCGGAAATAAATTTCAGACCATAGCATTGATCACACAATAGCTGGAAATTAAATAGCGGAAACAAAAAAATCAATTTCACACAACGCAAGGAATTACTCCTTCAAAACTAGCTTTTCATTCCTTCGAAAAACTTACAAGTAAACTTCTGCAAGCTGCTTAAAACCAGTAGTTGCACGGTTATTGAAATCACCCCAAACTTAGCTTGTATAGCCTGACTGAGAGGTATAGCTTGCTGGAAAAAACCAGAAACAACAGAAAACTGCTGTACGGCTTGCAGGGCAACATGTACGGTTTGTCTCTACCATTGTATGGACCCATATACTTTTGAGTTTTAACGCCAAGACCAAAACCCTAATCTATTTTTGAGATTACTCCTAGTCGAAGTGATGCATGCATGAAATACACCTTTTAGACTCAATTGCTAAAAATAAGACTTTCACTTTTTAATTAAAGTGAATTACAAAATAGAATTTACTTTTCAAAAGTAGAATTACTTTACGAAAATATCTTGAACTACTTCTTGCATGTTCATACGGAACTTGTGCAGACGTTCTTGGTCGAGCTATAATTCTCAACACTCCCTCTTAGCGATGAAGGAATTTTGTACCAATCCAAGTCTGTCTCTGAATGCTTCAAACTTCCATCTTGCCAAGGGCTTGGTTAGAATATCAACTACCTTTCTGAACTTTGTCTCGTATGAAGTGATATTTGATCTCTATATGCTTGAACCTGTCATGAAACACTAGATTCTCACAGAGTTTGATACAACTCTGATTATCACTGTAAATGACTGTGGGATCCAACTCCTAATCAAACATTCCTGTAAGTAACTTGCGAAACCAGATGGCCTCACAACTAGCTGTTTTGGCTGCCATGTATTCTACTTCTACTGAGTTAAGTGCCATGAAAGTCTACTTCCTGCTGAACTAAGATATCATCATTGATCCCAAGCTAAAGTAGCACCTTGAGGTGCTCTTCTTGTTTGTTGCACTGCATGCCCAATTTGAGTCTATATACCCCTGCAACTTCACTTCACCATCTCCAAAATATCTCAGACCATACTCCATTGTGCCCCTCAAATACCCAAGCACATGGTTTGCTGCTACCCAATGCTCTTGCCTTGGCTCCACCATGAACAAACTCAAGGTGTTCACTGCAAAACATATACTTGACATGGTGTTGACCAAACACATCAAAGAACCTATCAATTGCTTGTACAACGTGGGATTCACCAACTCTGAATCTGAAGTTGTCACCTTCTTCAGATTAGTGATCATGGGTCTTGCCATAGGTTTGCAGACCTCCATCCGAAACCTCTTTAAAATCTGAACTACATACTTACCCTGCCCAAGGAAAATCTTCCATGGTCTCTGCCAAACCTCCAATCCCAAGAAGTAATATATCATGCCGATGTCCATCTCGAACTCAGCTGCCATGTCTGCTTTGCACCCTGCAATGAGCTTTTTTGCACCTGTTAGAAATGAGTCATCTACTTACAACACCAAAATGAGCAGATCAGTCTGAACAAATATGTAATATAAGTTAGGATTTTCTTCACTTTTGGTGAAGTCCATACTCTACAAGTATCCATTGATTTTGGGAAGACCATGCTCTCGGTGCCTGTTTGAGTCCATACAAGACTTTCTTAAGCCTACACACATGAGACTCCTTCCCACTTACCTCAAATCCCCGAGGCTTCTCTATGTACACTTCTTCCTCAATGATCCCATTAAGGAAAACTGTCTTCACATCCTTCTGATGTATCATCCATCCCATAAATGAAACCAAGGACATAGATGCTCTAATGGAAGTGTACCTAGTGACTGGAGCAAATGTCTCCTCGTACTCCACTCTCTCTCTCTCTGGGAGAACCCTCTTGCCACAAACCTTGCTTTGAACTCCTCGTACTCCACCATGGCATCCCACCATACCTGCTGGTCCGCTGCCTCCTGAAAACTGGAAGGCTAGGAATCTAAAATGATGCTCATCAATTATTGGTGGTGTGAAGTGAAAACTATGATGTTATTGTGTTGGAGTTTATATCATATTCTTGTAGTGTATCTGCTATTAGTATATGCATCACCTATGAGTGAACTGTGCTGGAAATTATGAAGTTTTGTTTTAGGTTTCTGCTATTGGCTATCAGGTTGAAAAGAATAGTTCTGTGTCATCTGTTGCTGATATGATTAAAACTACTATTTTTTAAAATATGGGATTCTTTTGTGGGTCCTTTATTGGTGGACAGGGTAGTGATGATTATGTGCATGATATCATATCACAGTCTAACTCTGATGGGTGCATGTTATCAGAAGTCTGGAAACCAACTGTACCCTCCTGGGAGAAGGAGTATTGCGACTCTGTTGGTCTACCATGGAATGAACTTTGCAAGGCAAAAGAGTACATAAGTTTTTACGAATCTGTACTTAGATGGAATGATTCAGCAGGCGAAGAGGCTTTTCACCTTGCCAAGAAAAGATACTGGGCCAAATATAATGGGCGTCCTTGTCACTTTCCTACCCCTGACCCCAACATACACATTGATGTGATTGATTGTGACACAGAACAGGTGTTAGATGTTGATTTGCCAGACAGAGCTGACTCTGAATCAGAAAGTCTGGACACTGAAAAGCTGCCAGATAGAGCTCATGAGACACTAACTCCATTTGATATTAAGAGTCATGCAAGTGAGATTCAAGGGAAAGAAAGGCCATTTGGACTTGGCTATTATATTTGTGGCTCTTGCAGCTATACACATATTTGTAATGTTGTCGACCTTTATACTGCTGAACCTCAGTTACCTGATCATTACAAACTAACATTGGTGACTGCAGGTTGGGATAGTGGAAAAGGTTCAAGCAAGGAGCATTCCACTCCTAGCCCTTTGATGTGCACAGATAACGAAGAGAATGGTTGGGGAAACAAGAAGGCAACAGGCTGGAATGAAAATGAAATGAAAGTAACAAATTTCCCAAGCCATATAGCTATGCATGAGAATAATGGAGCTGCAGAATATACAAGTTGGGTTAAACCTTTTGTATCAGGATGGGGTATAGCTATATAAATAAAACAGCCAAGCTGTAATTGGAAGTCAATGAAAATTGCCAGGTTAATTACATATATTTCTAGCATAAAAAGGGAAATTGAAGGGGCTATTTTATTTTCACAAATTTGCAAGAATATGTTGTTTTTTGCAAATTCTAGCCATATAGGTTGGAATTCTAGTAATGACTCATTAGGTCATGCAGAGCAATGTGATACAATTGAAGGAGATAAGCAGTTGCCGGGTTGAGTGAATTCTTAACATCAAAAGCAACCTTCTGTTCCAAGGCATTTGAACTCTGGACCACAAGTTCTTTGTGAGAACTCTATCCCAAAAGTTGCTTAACAGAAGCCAAATCTGCCTTCAATAATGAGCTTGCGTGTTCACCTTAATTACAATAATAGTGGGTGAATCTGATCTCTGGATGGATTGACAACCAGGCAAGTTACTTGGGAAATGCAAGGGTAGTGAGATGGAATTGAAGATCAAAATGTAACCAATTACCCAGATTTTGTCTCATGCATTTGAGAACTGAAGCAGTGATATTTACAGATTGTGCAGACTTAAATGAGTTCATATGCCATATAAAGGAAGTACTAGAGTTGGGTAGAAATGCAATGAAAATAACCAGGCTAATTTGACAGACTTAAGAGAAGAAAATTGTGAATGGAGTATGTCTTGGAAGAATTACAGACATAGAAGAGAACCTGATGGAAATTCAAGCCTGACAATTAGAACAATTTCCCTTAGGAAGCAATATAGTACAATCTGGAAAATGCAAAGAGTTACCTTTTCTAACGCATTGTCAGCATCAAATGAAGTATTCTATCCCAGGCATTAAAGCTCAGTTTCACAAGCTACCCACCAGAGGTCAAATTGATAAGTTAGAGTGAACCTTGGTTTTCAAACTAGTTATAATTGCAATTGGGAAACTCAGTGTCACATCCACATCATTATGCAGACTTGAATATAACAGTTGCTTCTAATCAAGGTAGATACCTTTACAAAGTATCTTTTATTGACATGTTCTAGTCATTTTTGATGCCATTTTCATTTATTTACTGGACTGGACAATACAGTTCTTTTTTTCTCAGACAAGGATTGCATGATATTGATTAGTCTTGTCCAAATTCCAAGGCATATGGTCTTTATGGAGATATTTTTAATAATATTTTGAAGTGTATAAAGCTCAAATACATTTGGTTTTTAATGGTATGCAGAGCCTCTGCTGAAGGTTTCTTTCTTTTTTAGCTGAATGCTATTCATGTTTTCTGTCATTGATATTTTCAAGTCACTTGAGATCCCAACTTCAACATATGGACACTCCCTGCACCAATAATTAGAACTAGAAGGGCCAAGTGTACATCTATAACTGTTCTAGTCAGGTCAATTCATTAAAATGCTAATAATGATAATTTTGGTTTTATTGTAATGCTTTATACCTTTAGACTGGCAATCACCAAGTCTTAAAGTATTTGTGTGTGTATTAGAACACCAGCTATTTGATTTTTGTACAAATTATCTACTACAGACAATATCTGATCATGGCCAGTATGCCAATGTTTATTGTATTATTAGTTCCATATTTTTGTTGTGGTTCAGGAATGCAATGTGTATATGAAAACCCGATCTTGGTTATTGATTCACTCTAGGCTATTAGTTATCTATATTTGGTGCTTGTGATTGTGGTGCTCAGAAATCAGAGTTTCAAGCAGGGGCAGGTTCTGAACATTAGAATTTGACAAAGTGTTGAATCTAGTGCTAAAAAATCATACATATAAGAGGGGGCCAAGGGTTTGAGTAGGAAAGTTTAGAACATTAGAATTTTAGTAAGTTTTGGAGCTAAGGACTCTAGTACTTGGAATCACACATCTAGGAGGAGACCCAAGATTCTGTACAGGCAGGTTCCCGAACATCATAAATTGACTCAGTGTTGTTGCTCAAGAATCTAGTGCTTGAAGATCATACATTCAAGAGGGGACCAAGGGTTTTGAGTAGGCAAGATTCAAACTTTAGAATTAAGTGTTGGAGCCTAGGAATCCTATGTTCAAAAAACTGAGTTCCAAAATGGAACCCAAGGCTTTGAGCAGGAAGGTTTTGAACATTAGAATTTGACTAAGTGTTGGTTCTAGGGAATCCAATGTTCAAGAAGTAGACTTCCAGGGGGTGAGACAAGTTTCCTAGAAATAAGGTTCACCATTTGGCATCGATGATTTGTGAACATTGTATGGAATGGACTTAACATCATAGAGTTCACCATTTGGCATGGATGATTCGTGAGTACCTTGGCCATAGGGGTACCTTGTTGTAGAGCTTTATTTCAGCGCAACCTTGTTCCAGAGTTGCAATGTATGGGTTTGGAGATTATATAGAGATCAGAATTCTAGGAGGATAACACATTGTGCTATTTTTACTATTTAACAGATTTCTAGTTCAGGGTGTTAGCTTTTTAGCTCGGGAGGTACTCCGCATGTTTTGTCTTGTATGCGGATGTTACCTTAATGTTTACACTACCAGGCACTTAACTTTGTAATAGTTTTTATAAAGTTGTTTAAGTGGTTCTTTTATTAAAGTGACTTTTTAATAAAGTGTACCTTCTATTTTTAAAGTGACTTTATTATCATAAAACACTTATGTAATAAAGTGAAATTCACTGTAATTTTAAATGAGACATTTTGGAGGGAATGAATCATGACCCTTGATCTTGGAAAAGGCAAGATCTAATCTTGGCCTTTGGATCTAGGGTTGGGGAAGGTGAAAATACACTTTTGGGTGGAAAATGTCATTTTCAGATTATAAAAGAATGCATTGGGTAGTGTGCAAGACATGTTGACTGTCGAGAGAGGACATTGGGAGGAGAGTTAGAGAGATTTTCTGAGTATGCTTGAGAGAGGAAAGTGAGCAACAAAGAGGGCACATTTTTCGAGGAAAGTGGGCACGATTCCTGAGAATTTTTTTTTGTGAATTTTTGGCCAAAATATTTTTCTACTGTGGGAGGCCGTACTGTATGGATCCGTACAGTCCGTACGATTCTGCAATGTACGGATCCATACAGTCCGTATAGATTTGGCACGAAAATAGAGGCAATTTTGGGCACGGTTTTTGAGGCAATTTTTAGATTTTCGGTGGTTGTTTTTGGGCTGTACGAAATAGTATGTACAATGGATTGTGGGTGCTAAAAACGAGGTACGGAAGAGATTGGATAGTGGTACGGTTTTGGCACGGAAAACAAGGCAGATTTCTGTGGGACAGATTTGGTGTTGTGAGGTATTTTCCTTGGCTGGAAATGTTGTTTTGCTGCTGATATGTACTTTCCTGAAGCTGAATAATAAAACTCTCTCAAATCTCTCTCTCTCTTGTTGGGTTTCCCCACATTGGGGTTTTCCTTGGCATTTGCCTAAATTTCTGTGTGTTATGGGTTGTTGTCCACTGTGTATTTTCGCTGCATATTTTGCTTAGCAATGTGTATTTCTGCTTATGGAAATTTCTGAATGTGGGTTTTATGCATTTCTGAAATTTATGAAGACAGTTATCTCTAGGTTGCTAAGTGTTTGACATAATATTAGCTTGCTGATTTTTGTCATTAAAAATCTACATGGTATCAGAGTTTGGGCTCTGAGTGACAGTGGACAATGCGATATTTGGGCAAAAGGGTGTGATTGTTTTCCTTGTTGTGACAGGGAATATGTTTGCAAACATTAGATATGATGATTGGTTGGATGGCATTTCCAACTATCTGCAGTGGAAGGTTTGTTTGTCAGCCGTTCTCAAGGAGGACAATATCTATAGCTATGTCAGCTTTGTTGTTGCAGCTCCCGCAACAGATCCTGTTGCTTTGGACTTGCATGAGACCAAGGAAGCCAAAGTTCAGAGGATTATTCTGGATGGGGTGAATGATCACCTTATCCCACACTTGGCCGAGAAAAAGACTGCCAAGGAGATGTGGGAAGCACTTAAGAACTTGTTCGAGGCGAAGAACGAGAACCAGAAGATGGCCTTGAGGGCTTAAGTTGCATGATACCAAGATGGGTAAGAAGGAGAGTATCTCTTCTTATCTTACTCGGGTGGCTCAAGTTAAATATGAGTTGACAGCTGTTGGAGAGGTCATTTCGGATTCTGAGTTGGTGAGGATAGCCTTAGATGGCATCACCAAAGATTGGGAAGTCTTCGTGAAGTGCGTGGTGGGTCGTGAGCATCTACCAGATTGAAGCAGATTGTGGGATGATTTCACTCAGGAGGAGATCCGAGAAAGATCTCAGAGCAATGATCAGAAGACAGACAGAGCTGATGAGAATGTTGCTCTTGTGGCAAAGAGCAAGAAGAAAGGAAGTTCCGGAAGGGACTTGAGTAAAGTTAGATGCTATTGTTGTAACTAGTTGGGGCACTTTGCCTCTCATTGTCCTGAGAGGAAGAAGAAGGAGTCAGAGGGGCCTGAGACAGCTGGTACAATAGCCATAGAGGACTTTGCTTCAAAGTTCGATAGGGAATTTTCTTTGGTTACCCTAGTTTCCAGTGTCGGCAGCGGAGGATTTAGAGGTGATGTCAGATGGATTGTGGATAGCGGAGCCTCTAACCACATGACGAGAATTTGGCGAGTATTCCTAGACTTCACAGAGATTGGTCTTGGCCGACAAGTGGTAAATGAAGGTGGTATGGCGAGAGTTGTACGTGGAGTTGGGAATGTCAGATTCCAACTCGAGTTTGGGGGACTCTTGGAGATTGATGGAGTTCTCTTTGTTCCAGGGTTGAGTGTTAACTTGCTCTCAGTCTCAGCCTTGCAGGGTGTAGGATATTGCGTATTGTTCAAGAGGGAACATGTCTTTATCAAMAGAGAGGGAGTGGACCTGGTATAACTGTAGCTGATCAGTAACCGGGTGAATAGGTTGTATATGTTGAGAGGACAGCCTATGATGTATGATTCAGTGTCGGATGAGGAGCGTGAGGAGGCTCTTGAGACTGTGGTGGCTCCAAGGTATCAGTCTTGCATTCTGAGAGAAGAGAGCGAGTCTCTTCTGAGCACTAGCAGAAGGCTCAGCTAGGTTGATCGAACCGATGCCCAAGATGAAGTGAGCTTAGGGTTCCGAGAGGTTGCCAGGAGAAGATTTTCTAGTTCGAGTTCTGTGCAGATGTTGCAGATGGCTTCAGGTTCATAGGGAGCTCCTACAAAGCACAGTGTGAAGGGACCAGATGATGGAGATGGCAACGAGTACATCCCTCGCTAAGAGGGAGTGTTAGCTTTTTAGCTCGGGAGGTACTTCGCATGTTTTGTCTTGTATGCGGATGTTACCTTAATGTTTACACTATTAGTCACTTAACTTTGTAATAGTTTTTATAAAGTTGTTTAAGTGGTTCTTTTATTAAAGTGACTTTTTAATAAAGTGTACCTTCTATTTTTAGAGTGACTTTATTATCATAAAGCACTTATGTAATAAAGTGAAATTCACTTTAATTTTAAATGGGACATTTTAGAGGGAATGAATCATGACCCTTGATCTTGGAAAATGCAAGATCTAATTTTGGCCTTTGGATCTAGGGTTGGGGAAGGTGAAAAGACACTTTTGGGGGGAAAATGTCATTTTCAGATTATAAAAGAATGCATTGGGTAGTGTGTAAGACATGTCGAATGTCGAGAGAGGACATCGGGAGGAGAGTTAGAGAGATTTTCTGAGTATGCTTGAGAGAGGAAAGTGAGCAGCAAAGAGGGCACATTTTTCGAGGAAAGTGGGCATGATTCTCGAGAAAAAATTTCTATGAATTTTTGTCGAAATATTTTTCTGCTGTGGGAGGCCGTACTGTATGGATCTGTACAGTCCGTACAGATTTGGCATGGAAATCGAGGCAATTTTGGGCACGGTTTTCGTGGCGATTTTCAGATTTTCGGTGTTTGATTTTGGGCCGTACGGAACAGTCCGTACAACGGACTGTGGGCACAAAAAACGAGGTACGGAAGAGACTAGACAATAGTATGGTTTTGGCACGAAAAACGAGGTAGATTTCTGTGGGACAGATTTGGTGCTGTGAGGTATTTTCCTTGGCTGTAAATGTTGTTTTGCTGCTAATATGTACTTTCCTGAAGCTGAATAATAAATCTCTCTCTCTCTCTCTCTCTCTCTCTCGTTGGGTTTCCCCACATTGGGGTTTTCCCTGGCATTTGCCTAAATTTCTGCGTGTTATGGGTTGCTGTCCACTGTGTATTTCCGCTGCATATTTTGCTTAGCAATGTGTATTTCTGCTTATGGAAATTTCTGAATGTGGGTTTTATGCATTTCTGAAATTTATGAAGACAATTATCTCTAGGTTGCTAAGTGTTTGACAGAATATTAGCTTGCTGATTTTTGTCATTAAAAATCTACACAGGGTTCCAGAGATCTATTTTTAGCATGCTTCTAGTTCAGGTTTCTAAAGATATATTTTTAGCATTTTTTTCCATGCACGGATTTACATTTAGACTTTGGAGGATGCATGGGGGATGAGAATAGTGAGATGGGCAGTTTTAGATTCTTGATTCTGCTATTTTTAGAAACTTGATATTTTTAAGTTGCAGATAGCAATTTTGGATACTCAATATCAGTGTTTTAAGAAYCGGCCCGAGTGGATATCAACTCGCCAAACCGATCGAGTGAATAGCCAACTGATTCAAACCGGCCTTCAAATCGGCTTGGTGATYGGTTTGGTACCGAACCGGCTGAGTCAACAAACGACTCGGCCGGTTTGGTACCAAACCGGTCAAACCAGTTGAGTCCGTGCCTACTCGACCGGTTTGATTCCGAACCCACCTGCSCAGACTGTAAGTTAAAAAATCAGTTTACTTGTATTTTAATGTCACACTCTTTTCATAACTTCTCTGTGCGTTTCCTTGACTGCAGAGTTATGATCCCTTTGGTAACACTCGAAAAGCATGACATACAATCTCGAAATCTATTAAACATTTCTACTCTACCCCTGACTATTTTCCTCATCTCATATCAACAAGTGGTGATAATCTGCCCTAAACACATGGTATATATTGCTCTGAGGATTGATATATTTTCCCGTGGATCAAATACTATCTCTTAGCACAAGCTTCCCATAAATTTCCCTTGAGAATCCTGTGGTGTTACGCTATGAATATTATTATATGATCAATGACCTAATTGGTTGTAATTTATTTTGAGTATATGGTGGTAAACGTGGCCTGGTCCCTGAACACTGGTACTCTCATGATATCTGAGCTTGACATCTTTTAAAACACTGTTGTGGGATATACTGTTCACTGCTTTTATGCTCTAATGATGATGGAATGAACTCATCTTTTAAAACACTGTTGTGGGATATACTGTTCATTGCTTTTATGCTCTAATGATGATGGAATGAACTCACTGTCACAACTATATCTCTTTATGGATATTGATGGTTGTATTTTGCTTATGAATACATAATTCCATGGTTAAAAAATAAACCTTAAGAGGTTCCTGGTGGGTGAAATACTTATGTTTGCATTTGTGGTAACATTCTGCAATCTTATATTGTTGGCTATCAATGCCCCAAAAATATTAAATTATTTAATGTATTTTTAAGTGAATCGAGTCATTGAAATTAGATTGCTCTGAGTCAATCCAAGTCCGAGTTGATAGATGACCAAGTCGAAGTCCAGTTTCGAGTTTAAAAACTATGCTAATATTGAGTTATACAAATGGGCACTTTCATATTTTCAAGATTTACAATCTTGAAAAATTTCTACTTTTAATTTTTTTATCTTTCTTGAAATTTGAAAATAGATTTGGTTACCCATGGGGGAGATGAACACGGAGCTCTGCTTGTGTGAGTTTTCGAGTTGTCTTTGGCCTTGGTTAAAGGCAATCAAACTAGGTTAAATCAAAGTCGAAAAATACAAATTTGTAGTGTTTAGAGCTTATCACATTTTCAGAGAACGCTTTTTGAGTAGAGTGTGGGGGTGAAATTTGGTGGCAATCAGAGCTATCGATTTTTTAATCTATTTTTAGCAACGAGATTTTTTGAGATGTGGTGCTATTTTTAGAGACCACTATTGCATGTTGTAGTTGGGTCAAGTTTTTGGGTTTTTTTGTCAATTTTTTGGGGTTTGGATCACTTTGGAGCATTCTAGGAGATACTTGGTGTGTGCTGTTGAGAGATGATCTTGTTATTTTTAGAGGTATATTCTTTATTTCTGAGTTGGGCTTCCACTTTATTGCTATTTTTGGAAGAGATTATTGCACTTCTTGAGGAGACTCGTGACTTATTTTTGGGTGTTGTCACACTATATTTGGCCTAGGAGAGTAGCGCCCACCTTTTGAGCATGAGTGGGTTGACTTAGGGTGATGCATGCTATATTTGTCCTGAGAGAGGAGCACCCACCTTTTAAGCATGAGTGGGTTGACTTTAGGGTGATGCATGCTAATTTTTACCACTTGGAGAGTTTGCATGGTTTGAGAGGCTATTTTTGGTGGAATTTCGTTATGTGCACTCGCTATGATTACATAGAGATGGAGCACATTGTTTGAGGAGGCCTTTTGTGGACTTTCCTTATTTACATATGCTATTTATTGCATAGGAGTGGAGTGCATGAGTTGTAGAAGCATTCTTGGACGGTTCTTAGGTGGATTTTTCTCTATTAACACATGCTATTGTTGACTAGAGATTGGAGCACATGACTTTAGAAGGATACATTTTTGAGTTAAAGGAGCTTTTCTTGGCTTCTATTTCTCAACAAAAAGCATATTCATATTCATATACCCTAGAAGGCATGCGAATTGTTTGAGGTGGCTTGGAGGGTATTCTTGGAGACTAGAGTGGTACTTTCACACCTTAGCTATTTTTAGAGCAAGACACACTTGCAGAGGCATAATTTTATCGAGATGTTGTTTATCATGATGGGTTTTCCTTATGTTGCTCATGCACCCTAGTTGAGGGTTGCCTTTCTTTGAATTATGTTTATCTTTAGCTCTTCTACACATAGTAATGCTATTTGTACACCTCCAAGCCTATTCTATAAAGGGTAGAGAGGAGAGCATTTTTTCTTTGGTTTTTGGATTCATGGCTCATGTTCTCTTGTTTTCTAATCCTACTATTGGGTTTGAGTGAGGTGAGAGAACATACTATTCATTGAGTTAGAGGTCACTTTCATCATGTTCATGTGAATTTGTTCTTGGACTTGGTGAGAGAAGGTGCTTTGGAAGCAATTTTATGTCCTCGAGAGTGCTTTGAAGTTGAAGTTAATATCTCCAAATTTTGTAGTACTTGTAGCTTTGGAATAAAATACCACCTTATTTGGTGGCTAGATCTCAATTATGGGATGTGGTTTCTTACTTTACTTGAATTTTTTGAATCAGTTAACCTTGGGAATGACTTCCGTGTGGTTAATTTTCTTCTCCATCACACATGAAATTCAAGTGATTAAGGGGTCACAATTACTAATTTCTAGATTTAAAGCTCAGTCTTTATATTTTTTCAAGAAAATGTTGTAATTCCTTCATTTCAAGAAGAAAAGGTGAAATTACATTTAACTCATGTTTGAAGGGGACACTAAACCGAAAAGGGAGCTGAAAGCAACTCAACCAAGACAACAAAAGCATTGAAGGTGCAAAAAGTGAAGAACATGACCCATAGAAACCAAACCAACTAAAGAGAACCTTAAGCGCCACCAAGAAGCCTTCAACCCCAAGTGCCACTAGAAAGTCATTAGAAGGTCGAGCCCAAGGGATTTTGCCTCCTATGGTACCAAAACAACCTACTCATAAGGAACTTGAGCACCACAACCCACGTAGGGGCAAGTGACTTGGGATCCACCGAGTATCCAAATGAAGAAAAGGGTTCCAAAATTGGAGAAAACTTGGCTCGAAACCCACTAGAGACTAGGTACATAGAGGGCCAGAGGGAAGAAACCTTGGAAGCCTTGCCTAAAGTGCTAAGGAAAAAGGGCTAGAAATCCTTAGCTCACACCCATCAACCTACTAGGTAGTTCTAGGGCTTGAGGGCCCAACAAAATGCCCCATAGAAGAATGTTAGAATTTAGGGAAAATGAAAACAATAATAATCTTTTAAAATTTATTCACTATCGTAGATATAGATCAACATTCAAATCAAATTTTTTTGAAGTAGATTGAACATAGAAATAAACAATGAATCTAATCAATAGAGAGAACAATTCTAAGCAATAACAGATCTACTCATTGGCTATAAAAATAATTATGGGCAATGACTTAATAAGGAACATATCTACTTATTAGCAAAAACAAAATCTGAACATACCTTAACCAAAACATAGAACATAATTATCTTAGATGCATCTTGCTGTCCTCAGTTCTGAATGCTCAGAAAAGCATGATAAAGATCATGGATCAAAACCCTCAAGGGTTTGATCTCATCATGAACTAAGTGGACAGATTGTCAAGAACTAAGGAACTGTCCAAAACACAAGGGTTGATACAGTAAGTGGGCAACCTAAGATGGTAGAAATAGGGCTGTCTTATCAAGCCCTAAAGACTGTGGTGACATCAAAAACCCCAAATAACTTAACTAAGGAACTATCCAAAACACAAGGGTTGATATAGTAGAGTGGGCAAGCTAAGATGGCAGAAATAGCCCCTAAAGACTGTGGCAACAACAACAAAGGGACAACAACCTAGGAGTGTACCAGCGGCAGCAAGGGCGAGCTCCAACGACAACCTAAGAGAGATGCGACAGTTTGGAAGGAGAGAGAGGAGGGACCCGCGACACCTAAAGCAACAGAAGAGAGGTTGCTCTTCCTCAACCAACAAGGGGAGTCCCACAACAGGGCAGTCAAACCCTACACCAACACAATACTCAAACCCCAAAGAGGCCTCAACCTTAAAATAACAAGAGAAGGTCCCCAAGGAGGCTGCACCAAACAAGAAAACCAAATTGAGGTAGCCACAACAAAATCAAACCAAGGGAGGAGAGAGTGGAATGATCATGAGTAAGAGTGAGAGGGGGAGAGGTTCTTTTTATTACTTAGAAGGGTAGGTTAGGGTTTTCTAATTTAACCTTATCTTTAGGATTAAGTCAAACCCTAAAAAAATAAAAATAAATAATTAATATTTTCATTATAAAATATTAATTAGCAAAGTCAACAAAGTCAAGGTGACTAACAAAGAACCAAAACACATAAGACAATAAGAAGGATGTGGCCCAACCAAGGGGAGGCAACAAGACAAAGTCAAAGGGGTCTTCTTCAATTGGTAAGATGTCCACATAAGTCTCATGATAACTTATAACCTTTTATCATCCTAGCATAAGAGGAAAGTCAGTGATGTGGTCATGTCCTTCTTCGCAATTGCTCCTAGGTCTCATGGACCATCTCGGAAGAGAAGAAGATCACACATCATCTCGTCTTGGTACTTAACCAAGAACCTGCCTGGTTCTAGACCAGGATACCCCAGAACACATCTGGGGGCCCTAGGTTGCAACTAGGGTCTTATCCACCAAGGTACAAAACCAATGATCAACCCAAGTGCTAAGCAAGGATTCCTTGGAACACATCCAGAGGCCCTAGAACACATCTAGGGACTTATATCATCAACCACCAAGGTACACAACAAATGATCAATCCAAACAAGGATTCCCTGGAGCACATCCAGGGGCCCTAGAACACATCTAGGGGCTTATATCCGCCAAGGTATACAACCAAGGATCAATCCAAACAAGGATTCCCTGGAGCACATCCAGGGGCCCTAAAACACATCTAGGGGCTTATATCCACCAAGGTACACAACCAAGGATCAATTCAAGCATTGAGCAAGGATTCCCTGGAACACATCCAGGGGCCATAAAACACATCTAGGGACTTATATCCATCAAGGTACACAATCAAGGATCAATCCAAGCATCGAGCAAGGATTCCCTGGAACACATCCAGGGGCCCTAGAACCATCTAGGGACTTACTGTTTGGTCCTTGACCAAGAACCCCAACAATATACTGGGGGCCCTCACTAGGATCTTTTTCCATGGCTCTAATTGCTTGGTCCCAGACCAAGAACCCTAGGAGTGTACCGGGGGCCCTAGATCTCAGCTAGGGTCTTTTCCATCCTTCGGAGAATGGCTCTTGCAACTGCATTAATTTCAACAAAGAAAAACACCATTAGAGGAAAGAGAGGACCGAACCAAAAACTTGAGCAGGCCCATCAGAGATTGGTTTACAATGAAATTGCCATTGTTGCCAAGTCCTTGAAAAAGGAAAACAAGAGGAAAATCCCAAATCTACATAGTTATAGGGATGTCGATCACTAGTGTCCAGGCCTAAGAAACAAGGAGAGCCACAACTTTGTTGCCTTGCCATTGAAGAATCTCCAAGGTCGACCACATGTACCCTGGAAACTAGTCTTTGAAAGAAGGAGAGTTAGCATGAAAACACCACAAACACTAGCAAATATGAACTTTGGAGGTGGGTAGGGTTAAGCCATAGTGAATGGGATTGTTGTGTTGAGAAGTGCGGCTAGATTAAACCCTAGCTTCCATCCTCAAACTTGCATCAATTTGCTTGTGATACTAGTATCAATGATGTTTATATTTTATACACAAATCTGCACTTTGAAAGGAAGAGTTAAGGTGTTCTAACATCATATTTGAACTGTTCCAAAGGCATAATTAGATTATTAGGTGTAAATCTGCATCATAGCTTTGTCTAAATCTATTTCACATAGGTTTCAAGTTTGATTTTTGTTATGATTTTTATATGACAACAAATATATTTCACAATTTGGAAGAATATTTGACCTCCTAGGTTCATATTTTGTTTCCAGATTGCATAGAGATTCGTGCCCCCCCCTCGCTCCCTTGAGGTTATCAAGCACTAACACAAAGTGTAGAGGGATTGTGCGATTTGACATTGGCACTTTCCCTAGTTAACTTTTAACTCATCCAACTTCAAGTGTTCACTCTTCTAGAGTCTATATTTGGAACTATATGGTTTTGAGAATTAATGTGGCCAAAGGATTTGAGCAAGTAGATTATGAACATTTATATTTGACTAAGCGTTGATCTTGGAGTATCTAATGCTCAAAAAATAGACTCCCAGGAAGGGATCTAAGGTTCCAATTAGGAAGGTTTCAAATATTGAATTTTGATGGGATATAAGGTTCCAATTAGGAAGTTTCAAATATTGGATTTTGACTAAGTTTTAGTTCATGATAATCTAGTGCTAAAAAATTAGACTTCTAGGAGTGGACATGAGGTTTTGAGCAAGAAGGCTAAGTGTTGGTGCTCAAGAATCTAGTGCTAGGAAATCAAACTCTCAGGAGGGGACCCAATGTTCCAAACACCAAAATTGGGTAGGTGTTGGGGCCTAGGAATCACTAGGAAAGCAAAATTTTAGGAAGGGGCACAAGGTTTTGATGAAGTTTGGTTAAGTATTTGGTGTTTGGGGATTCATTGTTTTGAATGTGGATTCTTAGGTAAGGCTGCAAAATATTGAAGAGGACATGAGAAGGGTTAATTATGATTAGAAGCAAGAAGAATATAGAAGAAGGTATAAAAAGTTGTGTTAAAAATATATCGTTTTTTTTTTCTTTTTCATTTTGAGATATCTCCCATATAAGAATTCATATTTACGTATATTTTAGGAGAACGACAATGGAAGCATTATAACTGTTTTGACAATAATTTTTTTATTGGAGTTTGATTTGAAGATATTTGTAAACGTTATGTATTATGGGATTGGGTTCTAAAACCCTTGTATGATTTATATTGAGATGAATTCTCAACTACAAGAGATGGAAAAGTTGTAGACCTCCACCCAAAAACTATTTGGTAGGCTTCTTTACCAAGCTCAAGAAATCATCTTAAGAATAGAAAAAAAACATTATTCTCTAGTAGGGGTTAAAAATAGTGATTTAGGCATCTCAAGAATAGAAAAAAACATTGTTCTTTGGTAACACTAAAAATAGTGATTTGGGAAAAGCTATGATAGTTTTGAAAATGATTTTTTTACTAAATCATATCCTATACATGATTCCATTTTTTTTTCATTTTTTTTTTTCACTTTTGAGTTTTACTCTTTTCATTATAATTTGTGATTCATTAAAAGACAATGAATATCCTATACATGATTCCATTTTTTTTCATTTTTTTTTTGTACTTTTGAGTTTTACTCTTTTCATTATAATTTGTGATTCATTAAAGGACAATGAATGGTGCACTATTGGACACTTTGGATAAATTAATTGAATTTTGCATAAAACAAGCTCTTACTAAACCATATCCTATGCATGATTTCATAAAACTTTATAATTTACAGTTTTACTCCTTTCATTAAAATCATTTCAAGAATTAAAAACAACATTATTCTCTACTACGGGTAGACAAAAACATTATTCTCTATTAGCGGTAAAAAATAGTGATTTGGGAAAAGCTATGATAGTTTTGAAAACAAAATTCTTACTAAACCATATCCTATGCATGATTCCAAAAAACTTTATACTTTAGAGTTTCACTCCTTTCATTATTATTTGTGGTTTGGTAAAGGACAATGAATAGTGCACTATTGGACACCTTGGATAACTTAATTGAATTGTGCACAAAACAAGTTCTTACTAAACCATATCCTATGCATGATTTCAAAAAACTTTATAAAACTTCATAGTTTATAGTTTTACTCCTTTCACTACAATTTGTGATTTGTTAAAGGATAATGAATGGTGCACTTTTGGACACCTTATGTAACTTCATTGAATAGTGCACGATAGGCTCAAAAAATACTGGAAGGCACAAAAGATAAGATACAATGATTTTATTAGTGTCTAACAAGTGACCATAAATAGGTCAAGGGGACTACTAGGTACATTAGGAACAATACATAGTGGGAGTGCGAGTGCGAGTGCGGTTCCTATAAAAACCTATCTAACCTCTAAGGTTAAAGACTTATAATCTAAAGTGTATCGTCTAAGAAATAAAAAGATACAAAGATGGGATGCAAGAGAAGAAAGGTTATGTCTCAAGAATTTGAGAACAGAGTGAAATATCGCAACTAGAGGTGCTTCAAGGAGTGATCACCTATTGATGAGTAGGAGAAGTTGCTAATCTTCAAATTTGTATTGGAATTAGGTGGATCTCTCCTACCATCCAAGGCTGAAGAGAAGAAACCCTTGATGGAGGATTGTCTAAATGAACCATAAAACTTGGAAGTACTATAAGATTTGGGTACTACAAGATGTTCCTAGAAGAGTTAATTCTTTATTGAGATCTAGATGAGTGGGAAGGAGGGTGTTTGTTGTAAACAAAAGAATTAACCTGAGTGTGCACCCAACACTAGCATAAGGGTCTCACAGGTAGAGGTCAAGGTTCTTGAGATCTCATGGATCTAGATGTTGAGGTGGAACTGCTTTTTGCTTGCCTCTTGGTGCCTCTATTTATGAGCATCGTGAAGGAGGTGATAATCCTGGTAGTGTCTGGTAGTGGGGGTGGTTTGATAATAGATGATCGAAACTTGAAAGCGTCCCTCATGTATAAAACTAAGCATTGTTGGTTTAGATATATGAAGAAAATGGAGAGGGAATTTTGGGACTCCTTTAAGAGGCAATGGTATCAACTTTGGATCGCATAGTAGATGGGGCACTGGAAAATAAAATGCTCCTCCATCTCAAGCCTCTTGTAGGTGGCATAGTCAACAAATCTTGTTTTCTCACTCGCAAGCCTCCCTCATGTATACAAAACTAAGCATTGTTGGTTCAGATATCTAAAGAAGACGGAGAGGGAGTTTTGAGACTCCTTTAAGAGGAAACAATATTGACTTTGGATCACATAATAGATGGGGCATTGGAAAATAAATTGGTTCTCCATCTCAAGTCTCTTGTAGGTGGAATAATCAACAAGCCTCGTCTTGTCACGAAATATGGTGATCGATTTCCACTCAAAGTCGATGCGAACTAATCTAGCATTGGTTGAGAGAGAGATCTTGAGGGAATGCATCTAATGTCAAAGTGTATAGGGCAGTATGATAATGAGGCCATCTCTCATCTCCATGAAATGCTTTGCATAAAACGCCATCTTGGGTTTGAGCCCATGATGTGGGTCTACTTAGGTCACTTGAATGCATTGTTTGTAAATGTCCTCTCTAATGATCTTGGTCAACTACTTGTTCGATAGGAGATAGTGAGGAGCATCTAAGGAGTACCTAAACGAGGGGAGCTTGTCCATTGAGATGTCGATTAACTGACATAGGTGTGTAACCTAGAAAAACAACAATGGACATGTTGGGAGGACCCATATGAGGCAATGGAAATGGCCTTTGAGGAGAAGTATGCAAGGTAAGGGTACCAATCTCCGTCGATGATTAAACTAGTGAAGTTTTGGACTTAATGAAGTAGTGAAAGTAGGCCAAAAATGGCTTAGACTTTGAAAGGGTAAGCTACAAAGTCAGTTTGGATAATGCGTTGGGGAACAATCATACTGCAATGAATGATGTGGTGGAGCAAGAGAACTTGAACCCTCACCATCTTGGCCTAGTCATCCTCTAATAGATTTCGTCCCCAAACCTTAGAGCCGTACAAAATTGTGGGCCTAATAATGCTTTCTAGAAGCTCCATCTTGGCTAGAATGTCCTAAAAGTGGCGTTGAAAACATAGTCGCTCCAGAAGAGCTAGGGAACCATACCCCTTGTTGATTCAAGCTTGGATAATCAGTCTCAAACTAAACTGAGGTTTATAAAATTGAGCACCTAGGGAACTATACTTAATGGCGATATCCATATCCTCATCGTGAAAATATAAATGGAAATTCGACAAGAGACTCTTTAATCAATTGAAGATCAAAACCTTTTTTTTTTTTACCAAAGTTGATCGTCAACTATCAAAGGTCACAAAACTTGGCTAATCCATCTAGTTGTCTCTAGAGACCCTCTGGAATATAGGACATGAGGCCCACATTGTTGGTGAAGAGTAGGATGGAATCAAGACAAGGTGAAGGAGGCAACCATCCTCAAGTTGGATATGCTCCTACAGAAAGGATTCAAACTCGTTTATATGTATATTTTGAACAAAGTGGGCGACAGAGGACATCTCTGCTTCATATCGATGGCATTCTTGATAAAATATGACAAACCATGTGTTGTGTGGAGGCAACCCAATATAGAGTCATAAAGATGCATAGTAGTAGTGAGGAGAGTCTTTGAGATGCCATTGCCATTAAGGCTTTGGAACATGGCCTCCTTCAAAATTGAGTCAAAGGCCTTTTGAAAGTTGTCAAAACAACAATTTTTTTTTGAAGAGTAGTGTCTCACCTCCTTTGTGATGGCTTTGAGGGTGAGAATATGGTCAATGGTCTGGTGTTGTGATTGGAAGCTGGCTTGGCCTTTGGCATTGTTAGAGCAAGTGAGTGTTGTTAGACTGATTAACATCAAGGACTATTTGTACCATGTACAATGTTCTCACTCATTTCTTACGCAAACATTTTTATAATTAGTATAGGCTGGTCCTCATAGAAATTTGCATGGTCTCAAGAAAGAGTAGTTGCAAATTAAGGTGTAGAGTGGACAACTTGAAGGGCTTATAGAAAATTCACTTGAAAACCATTGGAAGCAATATACCAATCATCAAAAACTAGTACATAGAAGAGCTCCTTTGTTTATTCCTTTTGTTTGTATCTATCATTGCTGAGAGGTTCACATTCAAGCGAATTGGCAGGGTATCCACTTTCACACATTGGAATTGCTAGAAAAAAAACAAGCTATCAAATTTTATAAGGTATGGTAGATGTCAACTTGTGAGAGGCTTAACTTTTGTATATGAACTTTGATTGAGGTGGTATTCATGCCATTTGAAAGATATCATAGTGTAGAACAACATTGAGAGGTTGGGAGCTAAGCTCACAAAGTTTTCAACCCAAAATTGACCATTAAAGCCACAAACGGGCTACACAAGGTTTTGGACCCCAAATCACCAAAGTGGGGCCTGCTCATAAAATGGGCCCTACAAGCCAATAGCTCAATTTTTTCCACCCAAAAAGTACCAAAATAGATGACAAGTTATATAATGATCCATTCTGTATCAACTATCCTCAATCCTCAAAGTTTTCCTTGGGCTTGGTATCGATGGTAGTTGGTGGATCATCCTCCATGCTCTTTATACATTTTGTTTTGTTTCATGTTAATCGATTCTTAAAGCACTCCTAGTTGGGAAAATTTAGATAGGATTAGATAGGCTAGATTAGTGATAGATTCGTTGCATATTGCATTTTCATACTTAACTACACTTTGTTTAAAACATAAGAACCAATACGGTAATTTGGTCCATAACTAGAGGATTCACCATTTCAATGGAGGAAGGTCTTATCAATTCCTTTCACCATTGAATGAACCTATGGATTTGAATAGAGACATTTTCTCACATCAACATTACCCTCACTAGTGAAGGTAGACCAAATAAGTAATTTGATAATGCCAGTGCAAAATACACTTATTAGATGTATGAGACTTATTTATGCATATTTCTATTAAAAACGATAGGGACAAGGATGAAAATAGAATCCATCCATGATTGAACATGATCTACATGAACATGAGTAGAAGGCATCTGAATGAAAGAAGAAAAGAGAATTCTACCCCTTCCCCAAGTTGACATTGCTACTCATGAACCATGATTTCCTCTTCTACCTTTTCTTTGCTACTGATATAGGCTAATCTTTCCAACTCTTTTTGTGATTATTCATAAATGGTGCAGTGATTTTGAATAGCATGAGTAGAAATGATATCCATCCTTACCACCTTGGATGTGTCACTTTCCTTGTCAAACCCATGGTATTCCATTCCAATATCATACACCTAACTACCATATTTAGTATACTGTTGAAAAATCATATTTGTTGGTGTTACTCCTTTATTGTTGCACATTTCATTCCACTACAAGGAAAACACCACCTAACGAAGGTTTTGGTGGAGGCTTTAATGGATGTTCACTATAACTAAATATTCTTGGTAGTCGAAGGTTCTGCCATTTTTTTTTTGTCGACGCACTTATATGGATAATATGCACTAGTGTTCTATTATTTGATATGCACGGGCTCTTCAAAAATATATCACACATTGATGCATATTATATTTTTTTTAAACCTTGGGACATATTTTAGATATTGAAAGCATTGATGCTTATATCAATAATATGCATTGGCGGTGCTCCAATATGTTTGATATGCACCTAAGCTTCAAAAACATATAATATGCATTGGTGCACCAATTTTTGATATGCACCATGGCTTAAAAAATATATAACACACACTGATGCATATTATATATATTTTGAATCTTGAAGGCTTCTTTTATATATTGAAAGCAAATATATGTATTATATATGTAAAGGTGCTAATAATTATTTTACCTTGTGCACTGTAATGTCTTGTAATGGTTACAATAATAATAATTGTAATGATAATGATATTTTGTTGAAGGAAACAATGTTGTTGTTGTTGTTAGGAGCATCAATATCGCTACTTTTATTATAGTTAATTTCATTTATGTGTAATACTCATTAAAATTTACCAATGTGTAATAAGTATGCTGTTATGTTCAAACGAATACAATGCATTGATATGTTTCGACATTGAATTTTTCCACATTGCAGGTATGCAAATGTGACTTTTTTTTTTAACAAAATTTCAATTGATCATTAGAAAAAAATATGTTTTATAATAATATTGATTTCTAGATTTTAATTATTGTGTTTATATATAATCATTGCAGTAATGTGTCTTGTCATTTAAACAATTGTATTAGTTGATTACACTTTTGTTCATTGAACAATGTAAATCGTCTATATATTTAATCAACAACATAACATTTTGCAACACCAAACAATGCAATAGCAGAATAAATTCATTTTACTATATACAAATAAGAGATCCTTTGTAGAAAAAAATAGGACAAGATAAGTCCATGGCAATCAAAATGTTAATATGTAATGGTTACACTTATTGCTAACATATCATCATCTATTTGGAACAAGATGTCCAAATTAAATAAAATCTCCGATTTTCATAGATAAGCATTCCAAAATATACAACTTGTAACACTCAATTTTGGTGCATCATTCATCACTCGAACTGATGCTGTTGCTTGAGTTGCCCGTGTTATCGCTCAGTTTGTAGGATAGGTTTAGTAGCTTGAAGGGGAAAGACAAACTGGCGTAACATGAGCTTCCCCACCCACTGTCACCTCGATGGGGAGCTCTTTCTATTCAGGGTGGCTAATCCCAAGGGAGACGTCCCTAGTAATCTGGGGTTCTGAAAGGTATTAAGATATAAAGGATCAAGATAAAGGTTTCCTTTCACAGATTACTGCCAAGAGAGATAGTCAAAAGGAAGGTATTCCACTGAAAGGGGCACCTGTTTGCGAGACAAGGCAAATAAAACTAAGATGTCCAAGCAGTGGTTAGTACTTCAATGTCAATGACTATCTTCAATATATATGAGCAATGATAAATGTAATTATTGACGAAGTCAATGATTGCAAATAAAGACAATGGCATATAATATTACTACTTCAATAAATACAAAATGATGCTTGCATTCAATGTACAAAATCAATCCTTATGAAACCACAACGCATTAAATGTGCTCATACATATATATTGTTGCTGCGTCACTATACAATTTGAGGGTGACGTCAGCTCTAATCTATGCTAGTTTTGGTAGACAATGAGAAAAACGTTTTGCTAATTAAGCTAATGAAAATGATCAATGACTCAAGGTCTATCAATGGATGACAATGCCACAACGTTTTAAGCCAAACAAGAGTTCAAAATAGGTATGACGTCATCTTAGGGTTAGGGTTAGGTTAGCTAGACAATAAAGTGAACGTTTTGCTTTTTAAGCCAATGAAATTGTTCAACACTTGTATGTCTATCAATAGATGACTCAGCCACAACTTTAATGATAAGCAAAGGTTAAAAAGAGGCAAGAYGTCATCAACTAGTTAGGGTTAGTATGACGCTAGGGTTAGTTAGGTTTTCAAYTTAAAAGAATTTTGAAAGATTGTTTGAACACCATAGACTGAACGTTGCAATTTTAGACTAGTGCCTTGGGTAAATGGAGTCAAAGAGAGAGGCTAAAGGCTTGGAAAGATTTAAACCTAAGGACGAGAGAGTTAGGCTTAGTGGTGCTGCAATGGCAGGGCCACTAAGTCAAAACCTTAAGGGGAGGAGGCTCATTCCGGTGTAGCTTAAGCTAGGCCTCATGCTCCTCCCTCTTTCCTTAAGACTCTTTGGCAAAACGGCTAGCTATAAAACATAAATCTAGGGCTGAAAAGTGTTGTTGGGGCCAAGGATTTTCAAAACCTAAGAGTCAAACCCTAGGTGTAAAATTAATTAGGCCTAGGACGTCTTCTTTCTTCAATTTATGTTTCAAACTAACTCAAGAAAAAGAGGAACTAGTGTAGCAATGGCTAGGCTAAGTTCTTCTTAATCAAATGGCTAATCA
>ML778944.1:601031-629198 GCA_009831015.1 Picea engelmannii
GGTTACCCCATCAATCACCCCAACAATGGTCAAGTGGATTAGTGTAAGATCCAAGCAGTCATCAGAAATGAAAGGAACCTAATGCATATATGAGAAGGTTATAACGATCAAATATGACACATACCATGATACCTCGGACCAATAACCTCATGGAGCAAGAGTCCTCTCTGATGCAAGTCCAGGCCAGTGGTGATGGAAACTGCTACTGCTGACAGGACAAATCTGACGAAGAAGAAGAAAGATGGGCCCTCCAGGGCCAAGCTCAAGTCAATCCCTCTCTCGGTACTCCATGTCTGGGACCATGTGGGCCTTGAGACATGATATCCCAGTTATCCCTAGATATCGGGGATAACAACGCGCATGCCTCTTTTATTCATCACTTGTAAGGGATATTTTATTTGGATTTTTGGAATGCTGTAATATTCCAACTAATTTTTCTTTGTGTCTATATGATGTTTAGGCTGTATATTTTTTTTTCTTCCCTTTCACTAATAGTTTAATGGGTTATATTTGCTGATTATGTGAATAATGAATGTTCTTGGGTTTAATGCCAAACCAATTGAAAACATGAGCACACAAGACTTGAGGGCTCAACTAACCAACATATTAATTATTCCATAGTAGCCAAAATACCGAAAAATACACAATAACCCACTACACATTAAATAGGAACCTGGTAATTGTAATTTGAGGCTGACCAAATGCCCTCTTGGAGGTGTAAGACTGATATCCTCACTTCTGAAAGGAGTTACAACATCCAACAATGAAGGAAAGTGCTCATCAATGAATATATGTTCCCAACAACCGTAATATGTGTTCAGAAGTGACCCCATCAAGAAATAATGTCATCCACTGGAAGAGACAACGCCCGAGAGTAAATATAAGCGCCCAACAATGAAGATATAAGCCCAAATCCGATAACCAACAAAAGGTGATGTCATCTACAAGCAAAAATAACGCCCAAGAATAAATGAAAGTGTACAACAACTTAATAAATGATTCCTCTGTTCCCTGGGAGTGAGTTGACCCTGTTTAGAAGCTTATTGACATAGAGAAAGGGAGAATTGAACCACTTTCTCTATCAATAGATTCGCCCCAAAGGTATCCAACCCCACACGAAATGTTTCCCCTCTGATATGCACTGTCCACACACTAGAAATCATACCCATAATGTAAATGAAGCGCCCAACCACTTAGGAAGTATGCTCAGACTCATAAAATCGACCCCTATCACCAATAATTTCACCCAACAACCATTAATTCACCCCTATTCAAGTAAATCGACCCACAAAGTTATGGGAATCAACTTCTAATACCAACTCGGCCCTCCACTGTAAAATTCAGTCGCCACACAACCAAAACTGGCTACCATCCAACAAAACTCTACTACACTAAGGAAAAGCTTAGTGGCAATGAAGATCACTGAAGAAATCAGAGTGATTTCCTCCCAAGACTAGATAGGGTGTATCGTTGCAACATCGAAACCAGTGGATGAACAAGGGTTTCCAAAACCCTAGAATCTTTCCTCAAGATCTCTCCAAAATCTATTTTCCAAATGAGCAAAATGAAGAATGAGGGGCGCCTCCACATTTTCCCTCTTTTATTTCTCAATTGAATTATTTCCCGCTCACTTTACTTTTATTTTATTTTTAAAGTCACTTTATGCTTGCACACTTTATAATTTTTAAGTGACTTTATTTTCCTAAGACCCATGTCCCCCTTTTTCCCTTTTTTACTTTATAAAGTTATTTCCTAGGCAAAAGTTCAGTTCCCTAGGTAAATTTTTCGACTTAGCCTACTGGAACCAAGTTAGGATAATAGAACCGCTCCTTATGAATCATAGGACAACGGGGACATTACAGTCCTCCTTGCCTGAGATTGCTTGTCCTCAACCAAATGCAATCCAGGATGTTGTAATATCTGCTCTCCTTCCCAAGTGGCGTCCTCAATAGGAAGATTTTTCCTTTTGATTAGGTACTCTTTGATGCTCCCGTTCTTTAGTTTTGGCTCTCTAGTCTCCAACACATTCTCCGGAATTAGAATCAACTTCCCCTCCTCATCCAATGGTGGTAGCTTTGTAGAGGTGACAACATGTTGTCCAACTGCCTTCTTGAGGCATGAAACATGAAAGACATTGTGTATCTTACACCCCTCTGGAAGATCTAACTCATAAGCTACCTCTTTGAATCGTCTCGAAATACTGTAGGGACCATAGAATCATGGCTTCAATTTTTCTGCCCCTTTCATTTTCAGGGATGACTACTTGTATGGCTGCAAGTGGAGGTATACCTAGTCTCCCACCTTGAAACTGTGCTCCACTCTATGCTTATCGGCATACATATTCTGCTGATTCCATGCTGTTTGCAGGTTATCTCTGAGAGTTCACAGGATATCCTGACTCTCTTGAATCCAATCTTTGGCTTTGGGTTCCCGACTGTCCCCAAATGCTCGGTCCACAAAGGTGGTGGTGTCATAACCATACAAATCTTTGAAAGGTGTCATCCCGATCGACATGTTATAGGTGGTGTTATAACAATGCTCACCCAAGTGCAACCATTTGATCCATGCCTTCTGTTGCCCTGATACATAATTTCTCAAATACCCCTCAAGCCATTTGTTCACAATTTTCAATTTTAATTTTGTCCCTACGAGTCTGAACAACTCCTGCGAAACCCCCCCCATGAATCTACTATATCAATCACTGGCAATTGTCTTGGGCAGTCCATGCAGTCGAAATACCTCTCTGAAGAACAATTCAACTACTTGCGTTGCAAAGTATTTGGACGATATGACAAAGAAATGGGCGAATTTAGTATTTCTGTCAACCACCATGTAGATACAATCCTTCCCTTGAACCTGAGGCAACCCTGTAATGAAATCCATCGAAATGCTTTCCCATTTTTGTTTAGGGATGCGAAGCGGTTGGAGAAATCATGCTGGATGGGTATGTTCCACCTTATTTTGTTGACAAATGTGGCACTCCTGTACAAACTTCAATACGCCAGTCTTGAGACCCTTCCAAGAGAACCTCTCTCGAATTTGTCTATAAGTCTTCAGGTATCCCTTATGACCTGCCAAAGGAGAATTATGCACAACATGTAGAATTTTGTCTTTCAATTGAGATTCTGGTACTAAGTAGATTTGATCCTTATAATATATGATGTCGTCAATAACCCTGTACCTGTCATCGGATACTTGACTATCAAGTATCTCACAAGTGAACTTGTTTTTGGAGTATTCTACCAATAGAAGTTCCTTCCATTCCGTTGGAATCTCCATGAGAGAGAGAGAGTGGGTATCTTGGATAGGGCGTCAACAACTACATTATTTTTTCGTTTCACATACTCAATTTCAAAATCGTAGGCTTGGATTTTATTGATCCATTTTTTTTGCTGCTCTCTCAGCTCCTTTTTCTCCATGAGAAACTTCAAGCTATTATGATCAGTATTTACCTTGAACTTGTTGCCCACCAAGTACTGCCGAAATTTGGTCAAAGAATGCATTATGGCCAACATCTCTTTTTCATATATGGAGTAATGTCACTCATACTCTCAGATTTTGTGGCTCTCAAGCGCGATTGGGTGACTTATTTGCATCAATACAACTCCTATCCCAATTCCTGAAGCATCACACTCCAAGACAAAGGGATGAGTGAAATCAGGGAGTGTTAAAACAAGGCATGGAATCATCACCCGCTTCATTTTATCGAATGTCTCCTGGGCCTCCCCTATCCAAACGAAAGCCCCCTTTTTGGTGAGATTTTTCAGTGGCGCTGTCAACTGTGAGAATCCTTCAACAAATTTCTTGTAGTAAGTGAAAAGACCAATGAAACTCTTTAGTTCTGTCACATTCTTGGGAGTTGGCCACTCAATGATCGCCCCGATCTTTTCTTGGTGCACATGTACCCCATTCGCCCCAATCACGTTCCCCAAGTAGAGCATCTCTGTCATACCAAACTCACACTTGGTTTCCTTTTCATACAATTGCTGACTCTCTATAATACCAAGTACTTCATCAAGATGTCGTAGATGATCTTCCCATGTTTTGTTGTATATGGGGATGTCATCAAAGAAGACCAATAACAATTTCCTTAGCTGCTTATTGAACACATGATTCATGCATGACTAGAAAGTGGCAGGGGCATTAGTTAGCCCGAATGGCATGACCAAAAACTCATAATTCCCATAGTGGCATCGAAAGGCTGTCTTAGGTACATCCTGCTCTCATACCTTAATCTAATGGTACCTTGATCGAAGATCAATCTTCGAGAAAAAATTAGCTCCCCTGAGCTCATCCTTTAATTCATTGATCCTAGGTATGGGGTACCAATTTTTGATCATTTTCTTGTTTAGAACCCTGTAGTCAATACACATCCGTAGAGTACCGTCCTTCTTCTTGACTAAAACAATGGAAGAGGCAAACGAGTTGGAACTAGGGCGGATGTGGCCCATTTTCAACAATTCTTTGATGGTTTTTTCAATCTCTTCTTTGTAAACTTTAGGGTGCCGATAGGGGTTTGTGATAATTGCTTGGACCCCCTCTTCTAACTATATGATATGCTCAAAACCTCTATCAGGTGGAATGGCAAGAGGAATGTCACTAAATACCTTATGATGTTTGCAGACTAATACCTGTAAGTTCTCGGGAAGCTGCTGCAGATGGTCTAGTGGCTCTCTATCAGAAATAAAACACTCTACAACCCACTCTATATCACCTTGCCTCATGACTGCCTCCATGCTATGTGATGGCACAATCTTTGGCGGGTATTAGTGCATGGCTTGTAGGACCACTTTATTGCCATCCGGGTTTGTGATTTCCATCTCCATGGTCCTCTAATCAATAATGTATCCCCCAATAGAGTAAATCCATTGAACGCCCAACACTACATTGGTGTCTGGTATGTCCACCACGAAGAAATCATATGTCATTGAGTAGTTTCCTATGGTTATTGTAAGCTTGGGAATCCACTTGGTGAAACTCATCTGGTGGCCTCCTCGTATGACTACTGTGAACCCATCAAATTCCTCTGTCGGAATTCCTCTCCTCTCGACCATGTTAGCGTCAATTAAGTTATGGGATGCTCCCCCATCAATCAATACTGTCACCTTGTGCCCCTGTATGACACCTTTGACCTTGAAGGTATGATACCTCGAAAATTATGACATCGAGGCCATGATTGGGCCCTTAGCCCTAGCGCGTGAAGAATCCTCTCGTGATGCTAGATGTCCCTGGTCCTGTGCCTGCTCCACCTCCTAATCCTCATCACTGCCACTGCCACTGTCAGAGTATACCTCAATGTAATGGGCCTTGTCCGTTTTGTCCTTCCCAGCTCATTTGTCCTGGTGCCCATGGTTCATGACAGCTGAAACACAATTTCTTTTTCCTCAATTCTCTCCTGGTATCTTCATCCAGTTTGGGATTTCCAACCCAATCTCTCTGAGGTGGTCTCGTCTCCTTAGTCTTTGGGGTAAAAATGGGTTTGGGTGGAAACCAGATTTTAGGTACTACATCTTGCATGTCATGAGTTCTACTGACTGCATCCTGTAAAGAGGCAGGCTTGTAATCCTTGACCCATCCTCGTAGAGGCTCCGATAGCCCCTCAACAAAAAATATCACCAAATGGGCCTCTGAAATGCCTGTCACCATCACAACAACCCTCTGAAACTTAGATATATAAGCCTTTGGGATTCCTGTCTACTTGAGCTGAGCCAACTCTCTGAAGTGAAGCTCTAGATCCTTCCTATCAAATCATGGGCCTCACCATCCAGGTGCAAGGTGGCCAACTTAATGGCATCCGTCTTTGTCATTTGGTGCAACTGGAAGTAAGTGTTGAGCTTCTGCACCCATGATCTCGTGGAGCATTTAGAGCCCCCGTCAAAGTTGGGAATGGTGACCTTCCCAAGGGTACACTGCAACTCAAAATTTTGTATCATGGCCCTCATGGTCCTTCGCGGTCGATTTCTACTCTTCATATTGTAGAACTCTGCAAAAGATATGGCCGACTGGAAATCATTTCCTAGCCTCCTGTACTCCTGCAAATATGCCCTATAGAGCTAATCTTGACCAAATTGTATCAATGGACCCGCGACATCATTTCCCAAAAATTGAGGCATAGTGGGTCTGGGGGATTTGGTGTACAAGTGGGGGTGGCTCTGCATGCTAGTGCGTGAATAGATACCATCTCCATTGTTTGATCCCCCATCACCATTTTGATTTTGCTTCGTTGGGTCCTCCAAGGAATACTTAGCTAGCTACCCCATACAGTCCATCATGACCTTTTGACCCTTGGCCAAATCATTCAAAATATTAAACAAACTATTGATCCTGGCATCATCTTCTTCCCCCATAGTTCTTTTTCCCTTAAGTGTGATAGATGGTGCTGCCTCTCCCGTTTCTTCTTCTATAACCACTTCTTCTTCTTCCCATACAAGGGATCTAGTGTTCTTCCCCTACGTCTTTTGTAGGTAATGTTCTGCTCATCTTCTAGTCTCATAAATCTGATTATAAGTTCCCCTCAAATCCCACAACTGTAGAGGAACATGCTCTGATACCACTGTAATATTCCAACTAATTTTTCTTTGTGTCTATATGATGTTTAGGATGTATATATATATATATTTTTTTTTTCCTTCCCTTTCACCAACAGTTTAATGGGTTATATTCGTTGATTATGTGAATAATGAATGTTCTTGGATTTAATGCCAAACCAATTGAAAACATGAGCACACAAGACTTGAGGGCTCAACTAACCAACATATTAATTATTCCATAGTAGCCAAAATACTGAAAAATACACAATAACCCACTACACAAATTAAATAGGAACATGGTAATTGTAAATTGAGGCTAACCCAACGCCCTCTTGGTGGTGTAAGAATGATATCCTCACTTCTGAAAGGAGTTACAACACCCAACAATGAAGGAAAGTGCTTAGCAATGAAGGTATGTTCTTAACAGTTGTAATATGTGTCTAGAAGTGACCCCCAACAAGAAATAATGCCATCCACTGGAAGAGACGATGCCTAAGAGTAAATATAAGCTCCCAATAATGAAGATATAAGCCTAGAAGAGATAACCAACGAAGGGTGATATCATCTACAGGCAGAAATAGTTCCCATGAATACATGAAAGTATACAACGACTTAATAAGCGATTCCTTTGTTCCCTGGGAGTGAGTCAACCTTGTTTAGAAGCTTATTGGCACAAAAAAAGGGAGAATCGAACCACTTTCTCTATCAGTGGATTCGTCCCAAAGGTATCTATCCCCACACAAAATATTTCCCCTCTGATATGCACTTTCCAAACACTAGAAATCATACCCATAATGTAGATGAAGCACCCAACGACTTAAGAAGTATGCTTAGACTCATAAAATCGGCCCCTATCATCAATAATTTCACCCAACAGTTATTAATTCTCCCCTATTCAAGTAACTCGACCCACAAAGTTATGGGAATCAACTTCTAATACCAACTCGACCCTCCATTGTAAAACTCAGCCGCCACACAACCAGAACTAGCTAGCAACCAAAAAAACTCTACTACACTAAGGAAAAACTTAGTGCAATGAAGACCACTAAAGAAATCTGAGTGATTTCCTCCCAAGATCAGCTAGAGTGTATTGTTGCAACACCAAAACTAGTAGATGAACAAGGGTTTCCAAAATCCTAGTCTCTTTCCTCAAGAGCTCTCCAAAATCTATTTTCCAAATGAGCAAAATGCAAGAATGAGGGGCGCCTCCTCATTTCCCCTGTTTTATAACCAATAGATGAACAAGGGTTTCCAAAACCCTAGAATCTTTCCTCAAGAGATCTCCAAAATCTATTTTCCAAATGAACAAAATGCAAGAATGATGGGTGCCTCCTCATTTCCCTTGTTTTATTTCTCAATTGAGTTATTTTCTGCTCACTTTACTTTTATTTTATTTTTAAAGTCACTTTATGATTGCACACTTTATAATTTTTAAGTGACTTTATTTTCCTAAGACCCATGTCCCCCTTTTTCCCTTTTTCACTTTATAAAGTTATTTCTTAGGCAAAAGTTGAGTTCCCTAGGTAACTTTTTTGACTTAGCCTACGAGATCCAAATTAGGCTAGTGGAACCACTCCTTATGACTCCTAGGCCAACAGGGACATTACAAATGTTTTCTTTATTGGCTTCATTTTTTTCCACATCTTCATGTTCCATTTACAAACATAGAAATAAAGTGTAATTAATATCTCTTTGTTTCTAGTATAATATACATGATTGTGTAAATAAAAAAACATACCATAGAAGTGAGTGTTTCATAGACAATATACATTTTTTTGAAGTCATGTTTCATGTTGTCTCTCAATATATCTTTCGTTGGCTCCACTCCATACTTTTTTCATGAGTTTTATACGCCATGACAAAATATACATATAATTAAAGGTTTCTATTTGTTCCATTAATTTTAAAATAAAGGAAGTAAAACAACATAGCTACATACAGTTTGTTCAATTAACGCTTGACACTTAAACATATACTCATAGCCCATGCTTAATCCAATGTCAATCAAATGTTCAGATGACTCTTATTTGTATGTTAGCACCTATTAGAAAACATCCATGAATGATTGTGAATTAATTAAAATAAGCATCATAACAAAAATGAAATCTTAAATAAACTTTTCAATCAATCATTTTCTATATTGTCGTTTTATCTTATGTGTTAATGGTTTCCATTTTGATTTCTTTTATACAACAACAAAACAATTGAATATTAGTATTTCATGTCATAATTAAACTCTTTGTATGCAAAAAATAATAAATGAATACATACATTTGATGCACGTTGTTGTTGGGATGGCTCTTCTTTTGATGAAATTATGATCATTTCTTTGACCATCTCTTTGTACAATTTTTTTTCCATCCCTACCAATGTATTTTGGATATCACTTTACTTGTCATTTAGAATTTTATCACTTCTTGAAAAACGAAAATGCACAAGAATGAAATTGATTGATATTTATATGAAAATACATATAGCAAAAATATTAATTTGGTATATTTTTGGACTAGTATATACATATCATAGAAATACAATTATATGCACTGGTGTGTATTCATTGTATTGTGCGCAATGCTAAATATGGAAATATTTTATTAAAAAAATTGTCATAGCTAAGTGGTCAATAACAAATGCATTGGTGCACCATCATTGTATAGTGCACACTAAACCTAAAATCATTTTTTAATAATAGGCAATGTTAAACAATGCGCTTTACAATAAAAATGCATTGGTGCATGCTTACTGTACAATATGTATCACAAACTGTGAAAACATTTAAAAAAAAGGAAGGTTTGGGATCTAATGCAATGAGTGATTCCAATCCAATGGGTATCCAAGCCCCATATAAAGATACACAAAGCTAATAAAAATCCATTTAAAAAAAGATAACTCTGATTGTGAAACCGTAAAGAGAGTAAACCCCTAATTTTATAGTTTGTAACAACACTAGACAAAAGGGAAGCAACAAGAAAACTAGGTTTTGCAACATTGAAGGTAACTCTAAAACCCTTCTATTTTCTTGAAAATACAATGTAAATATTAATATGAATAAATGAAAATTTTATGTAACTTTCAAAATCAATTGAGGAAAAATTTAAGATGAATAGAATAAATTTACATACTTTGAATTTCTCCTTTGTAGATTTATATGTTACGGTGATCCCTTACAAAATTTGTCTTTTCAGAAAAATTTGTGCACTCCAAAGTTTTCCTTGGTAAATCTCTCTTACACAAGTCTCCTCTCTAATTTTTGGCAAAATGATGGAATATGTATTAGAGTTTTCTTTTATAAACTCATTTAAAAAAAATGAAATTCCCATTCATTTTTCTACTTCATATTTCGATGCATTAATGATAAATAGGTGTGCTATTTTTTTTTTAATTCAACTTGTAGTGCACCCTTCATATTTAAGCACACGAATGTGCTATGTTGACTTAAATGCACCACTGAATCAATTTACATTGAAAATAGAAGTGCAAAATTCTGCAATTAGAACTTTATGAAGGTTATTGCAAAGGTTTGTTGTCTATGCCTATCATAATTTAGTTCAATAGTACATTTAGGATAATGTGTGTGTGTGTGTGTGTGTGTGTGCATTAGTGCGGTAAACGTGCATTAAGCACAACAATTACTTTCAAAAGGCCTTCAAAACTCTATTTGAAGTTAGAATGTTATATGCATCCCAAACTTTCTTTTAATAATGTAGACATGTAAATTGCAGTACTCCATACTCCATAGGATATGTATATGTAGTAAGTATGCATGTGCTTATGGGATGGGACATTGTTCCCTTTGTCCATTTTAATATATGTTCAAAAAGAATTATTTCAGCGCATTGATAAATTAAAATCAAACAAATTAATTATTTAGTCAAGTTGCATATGTATATTATCATCTGAAATATGCATACCGCATGAGTCTGAAATGTAACATTTGAAATTATACAAATAATATTTAAACTACTATATGAGTGGAAAATGCATCATTTGAAATTATACAAATGATGCTTGAACTTACACCATGTATTTAAAAAAGGCTTTCAAATCTCTATTTAAAATCAAAATGTTTCATGTTTCCCATGCTTTCTTTTAAAATGGTAGACACACATTGATTGTAATTTTGGGACAAACACATGGATTTTTTTTTATAATATGAAATGACCAATTCTTCAGGTTCTAACTCATTCCATATCATTTCAAGTTCATCAATTTCTCTCTTTCCATTTACAGTAAGTCCGTATTTTATTTATATTTTGATCATTTGATTGAATATATGCTTATACATTTGCATGCACATTTGAGTAATCGTGCATTAAATTTTGCAAGATCTTGATTCAGGATCGGGTTGAGAATTCCACTAGTAAAAAAATGTCGCAATCTCTTTTTAGGAGCAAGATACCGTAGATAGATGGTAGATGAAAATGGAGAATCATTTTACCCCGTCAATTGTAACATGCCATCTTTCAACAACCATCCTAGACCAATGGTAATTCACCATAAACTAGATATATTTTATGATACCTCAATAGTGTAACGTTCCCCAACCTAACCGAGGTCCATTACATACAAAATACTCATAAAAATTAATTTTTTCTGCTAACTAATTCTTTGTAGCTTATCAACTATAAATTACAAACATATTTAACTATTATTTGATACCATTTAGTAAATGCACCTACAACATTTTAAACAAGCGTGAATGCAACTAATAACTCACATATCAACATATAAATTCCTATTAAACACACAGTTCACACACAACAATTTAACTCATAAATACAACACATAAACAAATAAAACACTTATCTTTTAATTCAGTTGTGCAACCATATGCTCAGGGCAGACGTTCCACCCAAACATAGACATGTTGTTCCAAATCTCAACAACAAGTCACCACTGAGTTGGGGCTAACAATCAACAAAAGAGGGTGGTCTATCACTGTCCACTCACAACTCAAAAATCCCACAATCCACTAGTATTCTCCCACAACTATCCCAATTTTCCACCACCTCTCTTCCTCTCAACCTGTCTAACGCAAGGAATGTACACCTTCACTGACCTCAGTCCCTCGGGCATACCATTAATTTATTAGGGTCTCTCTGGCATATGTAACCAAGAATCTCTCTATTGGGAATTCAAGGGAACTCACTATCAAAAAAACTACCAGAAAAATAACTCTTACAGTGCAACTCACATTGGAGTTGACTTGTCAGGTATGAAAAAATGACTCTTGAGGTATGTCAAATGACTCTTCAATATTTTGCTTCAAATACACTCTAGAATTTGCTCCATCATGCTCCAAATTCTCCCTCCATGGTTGCTCTAGCTCCAAGCTCCCTTTTTTGCTCTCTACTTGTTGTTCATGCCCAAAAACTTGACTGCCTAAAACTGCTGTCACAGCCCATACAAATTTCCTCCCTTTGGCTTGCTTTCTTGAGTCACACATTTCCCCAAGCTGATTGTACTCAACCCCCATGCTCCCAATAACTATGGGATGTGACTTTTCACACCCACCCTCTTACATGCATTCAATGATTTGCTTTGGGGACACTCAATCAAAAAATAGAGTTTAATACATAACGATAACAAAATTCAGGAATGTGGGTGGAATTATTAGACATGGGTAATTCCCCCTTGGACCCCTCTCTTACAAATTATCCTAGAACCTCCCCTCTCTTGTGAATTAATTCAACCCCTATCTTTTTCCATGTCCCCTTATCAACTGGCATCACATTTTATTTATTAAAATTTAGAAATACAATTCACATATTACATCACTAGGACGTAGCCACACATTATATCTACATTAAACATTAATTAAAATGGGGAGTATAGTGGGGATGTTACAAGTGTTGATGTTTTGGTAGCAACAAGATGTATTCCCTCCTGGACAACCTTTCTTAGAGAATAAGAAGATTCTAGAAGTCAAAGGAATACCATTGAACAATTTAAGAACACCTCAGAAGAGAAGTCGACCCATAGGAAAAGAATAAAGAGGAAATGGAATTCCTAGGAAGAGAAGTCGGCCCACAAGAAAAGATAAAGGGGAAACATAATTTCCCAGAAGAGAAGTTGACCCCAACTAAAGTGACTTAAAGACTATAAATAAGGTGACATCTTGCTCATTTGTTCACTCACTCGCTAAACTATCTCACTTAAGAAGGAGGTGCAAGTTTGAGGCAAGGAGAAGACGCAACTACTGCAACATCTAGGGTTATTGGTTATTCTTGGTGGTTTCTCTTGTGTGTTGACTCTGGGAGAGGTGCGCTAGTCTTGCGTGGTGTTGCAGCTGCAATTCTCTGACCCTACTAGGGTTTGACAAGGAGAAAGAGATAAGTTATTATATCAAGGGTTTTTCATTATCAATTTTTCTCTTGTGAAGAAGAGCTTGTTCATGGTTGGATTATATTATCAGAAAGAATCTATCTAAGAAAGGTTGGCTGGGTTTTTCTCCGAGTTTGGGGTTTTCTCAAGATAAATCTTTGTGTCTCCTTGTGGTTATTTTATGTTGCTTATATTTTCAGTATATGGTTGCTAAATGTAAAAGACTATCTAAATGTTCTGGTAAATTTACTCTGAAAATTTAAGAAAATCTAACATGGTATCAGAGCTCGTTACCTTCAGAACAATTTAACCACTCGAAGGAAGATCACACTTTGGATTTGTTGTAGCACCTTACCGTTGCATAATTTTCTTTTGTCAAGCTCATTGAGCACTTTTTCCAAAATTGTTGGGACTAACTCCACTTCATAGAAACTCGCCTAACCCTAGCGCACATCTTGAAACCCTAGCGTTGACTTTTCAAGGAGGTTGAAATTTTGAGATTTTTCAAGCCTAGGGTTTCTACCAATGAAAATGATCACCAATATGATTACAAAGAGGCAACAAGCTTCTTGGAGGTGTATTCTCCTCCATTATCGAATCTCAAGATATTTGTATTTTGCTTAGACATTGGTCCACACACATGTTGAGTGAATGATGTCCAAAACTCCTTTTTGCTTTCCATGCTTCCATTAGAATTGGTACTTAGTGGGATCACATGCCTCACCACTTGATGGAGTCATCAGCTCCATGTTTGCAATTGTCATTGTAGCTCATTCTCAGAGCTCTCACCTGTGACCTACCCGGAACAAGAACAACAAGAGAAAACATATTTCTAATAACATTTTCATAAAAAACATATCTATGGTAACAAGGATGGTAGTCACCATAGAGTTACCAAGGTGACCTGCCCAGGAGAAAAAAAGAAATATCTCTCTAGAGGATATGTTAGTTCATTTTGAAATAAGCATATATATATATATATATATATATATTAATGCCATCAAGTATTCATTATATCTAGAAGTAATAGAACCTTTCAAAGACTACTTTCACAATTTGTAATGTAGAAACTATCACCCTTGATATATACAAATTGGAAGCTTAACAATTTAATCAAACCTGGAACCTGAAGCCTCAATTGCTATGGAGGGTGTGCTTGTTCCTCTGAATGCACTGAATCCAAGATTACAGTTTGGGAAAGGTCTCTAGTACTTTCCCTACAAACAAACTCATGTTTTTCTAGATGATATAACTTGGATAGCATATACAAGTGCATACCTTTGTAGTCTTGTAGTCCATCTTGTCTTCCAATCTGAAACTAGATACCATCTTGACAAGAAGAGATTAGAAACTGAATCAGAAGATTCAATGTTTAGAACAAGCTAGAAACTCTAAAATTTCAACTTTGATCAGAAGTTAACCTTTGACTTTGATAAAAAATTAAAATTTGAAGTTTTTGGTAGTTGATGGTACCAAGAGGTGAGCTAGGCTAGGGAGCACTAGGATGTGAAGGAATTAGGTCAAAAACTTCATTAGAAGGGCCCAAACATAAGGGTTAGCGTTTTCTGTAGCTGCATAATCAGAAAACCTAGTTGCATCTATAACTGGTGCAACGACGAGATTAAAAAAGAACCTCCACATTACCTTCCAGTGGTTACACTGTCTTGAAGGTGGTTTGGGACCATATCCTGTTAGAATCAAAGAGATGTGCTTGTTTTACCATAGACAATATCACTATTGTCACCCAACCATAGGCATGCAACCACCCCTGAGCACCATAACCTTTTCTAGATAGAATGATTCCATAATTAGCACTAGAACCAACAGATAACCAAGAGAGCTCATATTTATCCAAAGATAGTTCACCAATCAGAAAGTCCCAAAGCCATAGAACAAGAAAAATACTCATCTACAATAGTTGCAGTTGTAGCAACTGCAGTGGCAGTTGCATTGACCAATAATACCACCAATAACCATCACCAAGAACACCACCAAGAGATACTATAGGATAGGGTGCACATATTAGGCTATATGGTGCTAGAGAGAGAGACCAAGAACCATCCCAGAATATCAACCTTCCATCCTTGCAGCTGCAGCTCCAAACTTGCACCAAACTTGAATGAGAGAGTGTGTGAAGTGTTTGTGTACAAATGAGCTAGATCATCTCTTATTTATAGTGGTTCTTGTCACTTGTTTGGGTTGACTTGTCCTTTTAGAATCTAATACTTTAATATTAATTATTTTACTAAGTCGACTTGTCTTCTAGGGTTTCTACACATTTGTTTAGGGTTTCTCTTGCTTCCAGAATATTCTATTCTATCCAAAGGTTACAGATTGAGGTTAATACCTCCCGTAGCTACCATAATATCAATAGAGTATACATCTCAGAAGAGGACAAAGGAATCAACATATGAAGAATATGTCTTTGTCTCAACTCTCATAGGTACTATCACTCAAGTAAGTGATATTTGGCTAGTGGACAATGATGCTTCAAAGAACATGACTGGGTTCATAAGTTCTCTTACAAAATTGATAGAGAAGAGTTCATCCCTTCAAGCAGAGCTTGGGGATGATTCTAGGCACAGAGTCAAAGCAGTAGGAGAAGCCTCCTACCATCTTGATTCAAGTAATTCTATCTCAATAAAAGATGTTTTGTTTGTACAAGTCTTAAAGAATAATCTTCTTTCTATTTTTGGTTTAGAAGATAAAGGCTTCATAGTAGATTTTTTGGATGGACAAGTCCTTCTATGGCCCAAGAGTGCAAGTATAAATTCAGTTAATGTGATTGGTGTATGAGAGGGAGGATTGTATAAATTTAAGGGACACCTAGAACAAGCCCTTGTACACAACAATGTTAGCTCTAGTGAACTATGGCACCGAAGACTTGCTCACCTAAATTACAGAACCTTACCCATTTTGAGATAGATGGTTACAGGTCTACTAGATATGAAGGTAGAGAATGATGGAGTATGCAAAGGATGTGCACTTGGAAATAATGCCAAGGGAATCTTTTCAATAAGTGACAACAAATCCAAAGGGATGTTGGACATCATACATTTAGATGTATGTGGACAAATGACGATGCCATCTCTAGGTAAATTTTTATACTATGTCATTTTTATTAATGATTACTCACATAAGACATGGATCTATTTCTTGAAAGCGAAAAATGAAGTTTTTAACAAGTTTCAAGAATTCGAGGGTTTAGTATAAAATATCTATGGAAGAAATATTAAAATCTCGAGGTCAGATAATGGAGGTGAATACACTTCAAATGAGTTCAAATATTTTTGCAGAGAAGCTAGGATTAAGAGGGAGTTGATGATTCCATACAACCCCCAACAGAATGGGGTTGTAGAGAGAAAGAACAGATCAATTGTAGAAGAAGCTAAAGTGATGATTCATGACCAAAATTTACCCATGCATATAGTGGAAGAAGCATCTATTACAACCGTATATGTACAAAATAGAAGTCCTCATAATATTTTGGGGAACAAGACACTATAAGAAGTATTCATTAGAAAGAAACTAGAAGTCATCCACTTGAGAATATTTGGCTATGCAGTGTACATACATGTTCCCAAGGAAAAGAGAATGAAGCTGGAGCCTTCATGAAAGAAGGGCACCTTTGTTGGATACAATGAGAGACTTTAAAGGCTTACAAAATATACATCCTCAGATAGAGACAAATTAAGATTAGTAGGGAGGTTACATTTGATGAAGAAGCAACCTTCAGGAAATCTAGGGAGTCTCACATGGATGAGGATATAAAGGAGCAGGAGGATCCAAGGGATGCAGTAATGATTGACTCTACTCCAGAAGAACACATTCCAGAAGATCAGAATGAGATATTAGAGCCATAGATACCTGTAGATCCACCCAGAGAAGTTACAATTATCGGGAAGAGATCAACATGGCTCCAAAACACTTTGCAGGAAGCTGAAGGACATGCAACTCCTAAAGGATATTTCAGAGAGAACAAGAGGCCACACAATTTTTCCATCCATGTGGCGCTGATGAGTAAAAACATTGATTCAGAACCCTCAACTTATGAGGAAGATACTAAGAAACAAGTGTGGAAGGATTCCATGATGGAAGAGTATTGGTCCATCATGAAGAATGATGTGTGGGAAGTGGTTCCGATACTTGAAGGGAAGTCAGTAGTGACTTCCAAGTGGATCTACAAGACTAAGCATGCTGCAAATGGAAGCATAGAGAAGTACAAAGCGATATTTTTGGCTAGAAGATTCTCCTAGAAAGAGGGAGAATATTATGACGAGACATTTTCTCTAGTAGAAAAGTACACTTCCATCAGATCTATTATTGATATTGCTTCTATTATGGGATGGAAATTACACCGGATGGATGTTAAGACTGATTTATTGAATGGTATAATTGAATAAGAAGTGTACATAGAACAACCACAAGGTTTTGTAATCCATGGGAAGGAGTCCCATGTTTGCAAATTGAAGAAATCTTTGTACGGGCTTAATTAGGAACCCAGTGCATGGTATGCCATAATATAAAATTATCTGATGAGCTTGGGGCTTACCAAGAGTGATGCATATGTCAACCTTTACTACAAGGTTGAAGATGGTTACCCATTGATCTTGGTATTATATGTGGATGACCTATTTCTTACAGGGAATGAGAAGCTCATAGATGGGTGCAAGAGGGAGCTCACTTAAGAGTTAGAAATGAAGGATTTGGGTTTGATGCACTATTTCTTGGGATTAGAGATGTGGAAGAGGTTAGATGAGATTTTACTTAGCTAAGGAAAATATACAATTGAGATCCTACAGAGATTCGAGATGATGGACTGCAAGTCCATGAACAATACTATGGTTACAAATTTGAAGCTCTCGAGTGATTCATATTTAGATTTGGTTGATCCCACAATGTATAGACAGTTGATCAGATCCTTGATGTACTTGGTTAACACCAGGATGATTATATGCCTTGCAGTGAACACATTGAGTCAGTACATGGTTGAGCCTAGACATGTACATTGGATAGAAGCAAATCATGTGTTGAGGTACTTGCACGATACTATTGGATATGGACTCAGATATGTCTTGGATGGTGCAGTAAAAATACAAGGCTATATAGACTCTAACTGGGCGAGGAGTGCAGTGGATTGAAAAATCACATTAGGATGTTGCTTCAATTTGGGATCATGTATGGTTAAGCGGAAAATAGACATCAATGGCACTCAATACAACAAAGACAAAGTATATAGCAGACAATGTTGCAAGCCGTGAAGCAGTGTGACTTTAGAAGTTGCTTGTAGGGTTATTTGATCTAGAGTTGGATCCAACCTTGATATATTATGATAATCAAAGTTGTGTGAAGATTTCAAAGAATCCAGTCTTTCATGACAAGTCAAAGAATATAGAGATCAAATACCATTACACCTGAGACATGGTGTAGAGAGGAGCATTGGAGCTCCGGTACATATCCACAGATGAGCAAACAATGAACATTCTAACCAAACCTATGTCTAGGGTGAAGTATGAGAACTTCAGAGACAAGCTTGGTGTGATGCAAAATGTCCACCCTCATTGAGAGGGAGATGTGATGTTTCTCCTCCAACGGGCTCTCCCTCTGGCCAAGTGTTTCCCAGATCAATCATGTGAAGTGATCGAGGGAGTAAAATGCAGCTTGGTACAAGTCTTGCCTACACCATGTCAAGTGGATAGGTGTGAATGGGACTTGTAGCATGCTATTTACTACACCATTTGAAGTGGCTATTTGTGAATGGGATCATGGTGTAGCCTTAGGGATATGGTAGTAATATTTCCAATACCATGTGAAGAAGTGGATGGGTGTGATTGGGACTACCAGGAGAGGAGAAACATCATAGCGTAGTCATGAGACTATGGCGACAATATTGTACTATTGAATGCTCATAACGTAGTCATGAGACTATGGTGGTAGCCTTGGAGCTACTAGATTCTTGCAACGTAGTCATGAGACTATGGTGGTAGTCTTTCCCATGCCATGTGAAATGGATGGGTGTGATTGGGACTACTAGAAGAAAACATATTGGAAGAATACCTCCCTAGCTAAGAGGGAGTGTTGATGTTTTGGTAGCAGCGGGAGGTATTTCCTCCTGAATTTTTTTTCTTAAAGAATAAGAAGATTCCATAAGTCAAAGGAAGACCATTGAACAATTGAAGAACACCCCATAAAAGAATTTTGCCCACAGAAAAATAATAAAGCGAAAATGGAATTCCCAGGAAGAGAAGTCGACCCACAGAAAAAGATAAAGGGGAAACAAAATTTCCCAGAAGAGAATTCAGCCCCAACTAAAGTGACTTAAAGTCTATAAATAAGGTGACGTATTTATCATTTGTTCACTTACTCACTCAACTATCTCACTCAAGAAGGAGGAGCAAGTCTAAGGCAAGGAGAAGACAAAGCTACTGCAACATCTGGGGTTCTTGGTTATTCTTGGTGGTTTATCTTGTGCGCTAACTCTAGGAGAGATGCGCTAGCCCTGTGTGGTGCTGCAACTGCAGTTGTCTAACCCTGCTAAGGTTTGACAAGGAGAAAGAGATAAATTATTGTATCATGGTTTCTTCATTATCAATTTTTCTCTTGTGAAGAAGAGCTTGTTCATAGTTGGATTGTATTATGAAAAAAAATCTATCTAAGAAAGGTTGGCTGGGTTTTTCCTCCAGTTTGGGGTTTTCCCAGGACAAACATTTGTGTTTCCTTGTGCTTATTTTATGCTGCTTATATTTTTAGTATATGGTTGCTAAATGTAAAAGAAGATCTCAATGTTGTGGTAAATCTATTGCTCTGAAAATTTAAGAAAATCTAACAACAAGTATGTGGTTGTTCAAAATGTAAAGGGTGGAAGTTGAAATCTCAACTTGCCACACTATTCCATTATATTAATGACCAACTACTCAAAATTAATGGTCTAATACCTCCCACTATGGTCCAAGATCTAACAGATGATATATAAAAGACACATACAAACACTTTCCATATGCTCATTTTTTGAAAATTTGAAAGTTAAATCAATTACATTTCATCTTAAATTTGTTTACGATTACAACTGCGTGAGACATCCTCCAGGACACGGATTGAGTGAGTCAGCATGTGAGAGTGCCCATGAGTTGGGTGTGCCCATGATATGGGTGTGTTGTTCCTCTCTTAGATAGAGATGGAACGCTGTGTGCCCCTGTGTGGGGGGAGGAAGTCCATGAGTTGGGTGTGCCCATGAGATGGGTGTGTAGTTTTTATCTGAGACGGAGATGGAACACTATGTGCCCCTATGTGGGGCGAGGAAGCCCATGAGTTGGGGGTTCCCATGAGATGGGTGTGTCATTCCTCTCTAAAACGAAGATGAAATGATGTGTACCCCTGTGAGGGGTGAAGGAGTCCATGTGATGGGTTTACTATTCTCCTATGTGCAGAGAGTTGAGATGATGTGATACTCCAGATGATTATCCTACGAGACACAATGAGATAGAGATATGTTGAGTAGGACGTTTCTGTGGCTTAGCACAAGTGGACATGATCCTAGTGGTTGAGCACTAGTGAGTGTGTATTCTGATAATTCTTCTGTGAGATGTAGTGAGATAGAGACTTGGACGTCCCTATGGCTGAGCACAAGTGGACGTGCCCCTAGTGGATGAGCACTAGTGGGTGTATGGGATCCCTTGCTATATTGTCTAAGAGTCAGAATTACCTGTAACCCTAATTGTGATGCAAAGGGTACAGGTCGGCCCCACCACAAAGTGAAAGATAATTAATGTAAAAGATAATTAATATGGTAATTATTAATTATATTTTGAGTTATTGAGGTCTGCCCTATTGTGCCAATAGACACATCATTTGATGTGATAAGTCTTGTATAAATAAAGGTAAATCCCCATTGAGGAGATACACTTATCATTGTGTCATCTCATGATTTCATAAGTTGTGGTCTGAAATTATGAGAATCACAACACCCTCTTGTGTGCTAGGTTTGGTGATGGTGTGGGAGGTCTTTCTCTTGAAGAATATAACAAAGGATTGGCTGGTTTTTCTTCCCTTGTTGAGAAGGGTTTCCCAGGATACTTCTTGTGTTCTTGTGCATGGTTATTCTTCTTGTGATCTTGGTTTACTGCAGTTAGCTAATGTATTTCTGCAGTAGTTATGGTTCAGTTCATGCTAATGATAAAATTAATTAAACCTCATACTTGAGCTAAACCATAGTGAAAATCCAACATGATTTCAGAGCAATACTTGAAGAAGACTTTTGCACATCAGAAAAAGGAAACTGTGGGAGATAAAGGGATGCTAAACCCTTTCCACTAATATAAGGAAAAGAAGGCCATACCTCTCCTTATTTTTCTGTGGAGTTTTTGGTGATTTCATTCCAACTAATTGGTGACCTTAGTCCAACCATGGAGAGGGACCGAGTGAGGCCTCTAGTCTGTTGTTTTCTTTGTTTTGGGTAGGTACCATGAAGAGGAGAGTAGCCGTAGGGCTAGAGGAGACTTGACCTGTGTGGAGGAGAGATGCTACCGATGCTTAAAGGGATGCCACATGCCAGTTAGAGGATCGACCAACCTAGGAGAGGCTAGACACAACCTACACGAGGTTCGGCCTAGGGAGATAAGGCTGCTGTAGGCCTAGAAAATGAAGTTGTTGAGTCTAAGAGGCTATCCCTTCTAGTAGAGGACTGTGGCTGGGTGTTTTGGAGGTCTGTAGGGCAGTCTTAGGGAGGCCGAAGTCTGCTGGGAAAATTCTAGGAAATTTTGGGTAGTGTTGGGGGTTGTTACAACCACCCCAACAACAATATTGAGGGCTGTCATTATGGATGTAACATCTAGTACAAAAAAAAATATTTGGGGGCAATTTCGAGGGATATTTGAGGGCTATTACAGGTATGTAACACGCATAAAAGAGGGCTGTTACACTCACCTTGTACAACAATATTTGGAGTAGACTTGAGGATAGTCTATGGAAGCTTGTAGTAGGTTGTACCATAGCTGTGATAAGGGCTGTTTAGTACAAGCTTAAGGTCTATCTTGAGGCCGGATTTGTGACAGCATTAAGAGAGGTTCTGAGGCATGTCCTATAGAAAATATGAAAGCAAGTTTTACTAGGGCTATTAGCTACAATTTGAGGCCTGCTCCGGGTACTTATCCTGAGAAGAATTTCAGAGAAGTTCAAGGATTCTTTTTGGATAGTCAGAGAAGAAGATATATATAAGTAGGAAGAAAACATTTTGAAGGTCTTGTTGTAGCATAACTATGAATGGAATCTTGTGATCATGGAAAGGACTTGTTATGGAATAAGAAGACAACAAATGAAAGTTACAGATCAAGGGTGATCTAGGGCAGAATTTCATGTATGCAAGGCCCATTCTGGAGCATGTTAGGACGAGTTTTTCCTGATATTTGTGACAATCTTTGGGTGGAATTCAGGCCGAGTTTCAGGTCTCTTCTTGGCAAAAATTCTAGTGAAGTCTGAGGCATATTCTTGGGAAATGAAAAGAGACTTTTTGGGTCAACATATTGAAGACGACTTTGAGATAGTTTGGACAAAGCAACTACAAGGTTGATGCAGAGACTTGTATGGTACAAGGTGGCTACAGGGGAAAACAAGTCTGTTTATAGAATGTAGTAGTGGAAGGTGGCCACAGGAAGCTACAACAACATAATTTTCCTCCTATTCTATGGTAAACAAAAAAAGAATATCATTCTCATCATGACATTGACAAGCAAGTAGAATCTCCATTGATGTACACTCTCAGGTATGCACATGTATATATTATTTGCATCATTGTCATGAGGGTACTTGCATGAGGAAGGAACCCTTGCTGTAATTGTGGATTCAGAGGGATCTCAGCGCATTAAGAGGAACAACACATTGGAAGTGAAGACTCCAGGTTTGATTGTTTTAATTGCATGCCTCTAAACTATATTTCTAAGGTTGCTACATTACAAGTAGGTGTTGTATTTGTGACAACAATCCTTAAATTGTTTTGATTCTAGAGATGTACTCATGAATATCCTCTAGGAGATATTATTGTCTTGTTTCCTTTCATTTGTCTTTTGTTCCATGTAGGTTAACAACAAAGGAATATGTTTATCCTTCATAATTTAGAGGGAGTTACTTGATTCAGAGGGAGTCAAACTAATTGAGAAGAAGGAAGAGACATTACCTTCTCCCCTTCAACAGTTCAAAGGGATTCGTGATAAACAATGAGAAATATCATGTGTACAGGTTGAAGAAATCCCTATATGGACTAAAGTAGGCACCTCATGCTTGGTACGAGAAGATGGATGGATTCTTGACGAGTTTGGATTTTAGTAAGAGTGTTGCTGATCCAAGCCTATATTATGATATTGTTGGTGATGAGTGCCTGATCTTGGTCCTATATGTAGATGATTTATTCCTTACCGGTTCATAAAGACTTATTACTGAAATGCAAGCGAGCATTGACTTTTGTTTTTGAGATGAAGGATCTGGGTATGATGCACTACTTCTTGGGACTAGAAGTATGGTAGAGAACTGATGAGATTTTCCTGAGTCAAGGAAAATATACAGTGAAAATATTCGAGATGATGGACTGCAAATCCATGCCTACACCGATGATGATAAACTTGAAGGAGATGAATAAGGCTTCTTTCGATTGAGATGAGATTGATCCACATGTGTACCAAAAATTGATTGGATCATTGATGTATCTAGTTAACACCAAACTTGATATATGCTATGCAGTGAATGTGCTTAGTCAGTTCATGAGTCAAGACGAGACAAAATCATTGGATAACAATGAAGCATGCATTGAGATATCTATGAAGCACTGTTGGATATGGCCTGAGATATGCCTCCAGTGTAGACTTGAGTTTGCAGAGATATGCTGACGCAGATTGGGTAGGGAGTGCAGTGTACCAGAAGAGCACATCCAGTTGTTTTTTTACCTTGGGGTCTGCCATGGTTTCCCGGTGCAGCAGGAAACCGAGCTCTGTGGCCTTGAGTACTGTAGAAGTAGAGTATATAGCCTTGAGTGTGGCAGTTCGCAAAGTAGTGTGGCTTCACAAGATCCTGACAAATTTATTTGATCATGAGATGGATCCTACCATTGTTCATTGTGATAACCAGAGTTGTGTGAAGCTCTCTGAGAACCCCGTGTTTCATGAAAGATGGAAACAAATTGAGATAAAATATCATTATATTAGAGACATGGTGTAGAGGACATAAGTACACTTGCAATACCTTCCTACCCATGATCAGATTGCAAATATCTTCACCAAACTGCTTGCCAAGACGAAGTTTGAGTACTTTCGTGAGAGACTTGGCTTGGTGAAGAATACCTCCCTAGCTGAGAGGGATTGTTGATGATTACAACCAAGACAAAGTTCAAGTACTTCCATGAGAGATTTGGCCTGGTGGAGAGTGCCTCCTTAGCTGAGAGGGAGTGTTGATGATTACAACTACATGAGATATCCTACAATACACAGACTGAGTGAGTCGTCTTGCGAGAGAGCCCATGAGGTGGGTGTGCCCATGAGATGGGTGTGTTGTTCCTCTCTGAGAAAAATATGGAGCACTGTGTGCCCCTGTGTGGGGTGAGGAATCCCATGAGTTGGGTGTTACCATGAGATGGGTTTGTAGTTCCTCTCTGAGATGGAGATGGAATACTATGTGCCCTTGTGTGGGATGAGGAAGCCCATGAGTTGGGTGTGCCCATGAGATGGGTGTGTCATTCCTCTCTGAGACGAATATGAAACAATGTGTACCCCTATGAGGGGTGAAGGAGACCATGTGATGGGTTTACTGTTCTCCTCTATGAAGATAGTTGAGATGATGTGATACTCTAGATGATTCTCCTATGAGACACAATGAGATAAATATCTGTTGAGTAGGACGTTCTTATGGCCGAGCACATGTGGACGTGATCCTACTGGCTGAGCACTAGTGAGTGTGTATTATGATAATTCTCCTATGAGATACAATGAGATAGAGACTTGGACGTCCCTGTGGTTGAGCATAGGTGGATGTGCCCCTAATAGTTAAGCACTAGTGGGTGTATGAGATCCCTTGCTATATTTTCTAAGAGTCGAAATTACCTGTAACCCTAATTGTGATGTAAAGGGTATAGGTCGGCCCCACCATAAAGTGAAATATAATTAATGTAAAAGATAATTAATATGGTAATTATTAATTATATTTTTAGTTATTGAGGTCGGCCCTATTATGACAATGAACACACCATTTGATCTGATAAGTCTTGTATAAATAAAGGTAAATCCCCATTGAGGAAATACACTTATTATTGTGTCATCTCATGATTTCAGAAGTTGTGGTCTGAAATTATGAGAATTACAACACCCTCTTGTGCGCTAGGTTTGGTGATGGTGTGGGAGGTCTTTCTCTTGAAGAATATAGCAAAGGATTGGCTGGGTTTTCTTCCCTTGTTGAGAAGGGTTTCCCAAAATACTTCTTGTGTTATTGTGCATGGTTATTCTTCTTGTGATATTGGTTTACTGCAGTTAGCTAATGTATTGCTGCAGTAGTTATGGTTTAGTTCATGCTAATGACACAATTGATTAAACCTCATACTTGAGCTAAACCATAGTGAAAATTCAACAAAATTGACCAACCCATCTCCTTCTATTGAGTCAACTGAGAGTTCTAGTGAGCCAAAGTATGATATTAATGGTACCCAAAACATCTCTACTATGAGATCCAAAAAATTGTATAAGTTTAGAGAAAAAATGTCCAAGTACACACTAAGGTCACTTAATGGTTGGAGTGTACTGATGAATTCTTTCTTCTTATCCATCTGCAAAGTAAATACCAAACCTACTACAGTCATGTTTTGTATGGTGCTTGGCCATCTTCGCCGTGTATGCCCAATGTTGGGATCAAATTCTCATTTTCTAGTAATAGTTACAGGATTGTCATGTCTAAAATAAATGCTACAAATCTTGGGTTGTTTATCATTTCACATGTTTTTGTTTCTCCCAATTAGTCAGTCCCACTTATGCCATTTAGTGTCCTCTTTATATATGGTTTAAGTACTTAAATATTGTTAAATACAAACATATAATTTCCATGGATAGTATGTGCATGAATAATTGTGCTTCAAAAAACTTCAACATAAAGACCCTATTATATATTGGTGGTTATCCACACCCTCGTGGGAACATTGTAGGGTTCATAAATTGCTATGGGTGTTCACTGTTCTGTACATATTATTCGTTTGTGGAGCACTCCAATGAAATTGAGTTCTTTATGAGAAGGAAGACATCCAAATTTGTTGCTGTGCATGCAAGATGTAGCTTGTCTCCTGGTGACGAGTTGTTAATAAACTAAAACTTTTGTAGACCACAAATCGTTTGTTAAAGACATATTGTATTGAGGCTACCTTTAGACATCCCCTTGGGGCGTAAGAAAAATATCATCGAGTAATTGTATTTTTGGATTTTGAATGGAATTAATGTAAATGTATTGCTTAATTCAACATTTATTTTATAAAGTGGTTGGTTTCATGTGTAATATTGGAAAAAAATTCCATGCTTCTAATAAATATTCAGTTGAATGTTTTAAAATACTAAACATATCGTGTTTACTAATATCCTCAATTTAATGTTTAATATTATTTCAATTAGGGTTCTTACGATGAACTATATTTCTACCATCTACCATTGCACCCCACTATAATGTTAAATCAACAGAAAGTTGCTAAATGTGCATAGCTCAGAGATGAATCATACCAAGCATGGCTGAATCAACCACCTATTTAGTTCTCACTATGCCTTAATTCACCAATTCATAATGTCTACAGTAACACTGGTTCTTCACATGTTGGGGATTAAAACAATGGTATATAGGTTGGTATGGATGATTTCTTGTGAGATACCCATGCCGTGGAGGAAATATTGTTACAATCATTCCAACTATATGAGCTAAGGGACGATGCTCATATGATCGATACTTTATTTGAAATTCAAAAATTTACTTCCACCACCCCACTTTGGACATGGATCAAGGTCTACCCAACTAGGGACAACAATGTTATTATACAACTTGAAAACAATTTATGGTATATCGGATGCATGTTTCTCGACATTACTGAGGTAACTAACTACCAAGTCCCCTATATTTTAATGAATCTTATCACATAATCAACAATGAGAAGGGATTTTATGCATGTCTAATGATAATGTACATTTCTATTGCCCAATAATTGCAAGTTAATCAAACATAAGATACTTCAAAGTGATAATGTTCTCCCCAACAGTTGTGAAGAGAAAAATAAACTGCTAAAAACTTTGGGCGCTGAGCACATATCATATCACACTTGTTCAAATGATTATATTCTATTAGCAGGTGAATATGTAGACAAAGATATATGATCAAAATGTGGGCATGATAGGTACTATAAATAAAAAACAAGGGTAAGGCACATTGTCCTCCTCATAAGATATCGAGGCACATGTCTATAATCCTAAGGATTCAAAGACTCTTTTATTGCCAATAGCTAGCCATGTTGCAGGGGTGACATGATTTGCACATAAGTGAGCTAAGAGTTATGCAGATCCCAATAGATTCAATATACATGAAGCATATAGATGATACATGGCCCTATAAATTCAAGGATGAAGTATAAATCCTTCAATTAAAACAAAGTTACCAACTTAACAAGAACTCTCTAGAGTTTTCATTTTTTTAGAGTGACTATTTCTACCCCTAAATAAAAAAGTGGCAATACCGGTACTAGGTAGCACCTTTTTTTTTGCAGTGGTTAAAATTCAGACCCATTCAGACCCGTTGCGTTGACAACTGATGTCATATGGACAAAAACTTTAAAATGACCCTCGAATTGAAAAGCAATGCTACTAGTAGCACCAAGTTTTTTTTTGGAGTTAAGATTATAACTTAATTGAAACCGTGATGTCGAAAACTATTACCATTGTTGATAAACAACTCAAAATCAACTCTTAAATCATTACTTAAAATTCATTTTTATAATTTTTTAAAATTTACATTAAAAATAAAAATAAATTAAAAAAATAGAAATATGAGTATTGGTTTAAAAACAAAACAAAACAAAAAAAAACTATTAAAAAAAAAAAACGGTATCTTGAATTTAATTGGTTTTTAAAGAAAAGTCAAAAATTGAAAAAAAAACTACTAAAAATAAAGAGAATTATAATTTTTTTAAGTTAAAAATAATTGGTTTTTAAAGAAAAGTCAAAAATTGAAAAAAAAACTACTAAAAATAAAGAGAATTATAATTTTTTTAAGTTAAAAATATATTAAAAAAAAAAGGAAAAAAAAAACCAAAAAAAAAAAA